>JANHFL010000157.1:0-22897 GCA_032468155.1 Oxyrhabdium leporinum
TAAGAGTATTGCTTATAAGTTGTAAACCACCCCGAGTCTTCGGAATGGGGCGGTATATAAATGTAAAAATAAATAAAATAAAAAATAAAGTCCACACATCTTAAAATTGCTGCGATTGAGAAACACTGCTGCAGAGGTAGGCATAGGTTAGGCTAGGGATTTGAGTTTAACATTTTATTTTATTTTTTTTCTACAGTGTGTAAATTTATTCTTTTTAAAAATCCACACTCAGTGCTTGTGTGTACTTTAGTCCTTGGTGCCTCTATCTAAAATTGCCAAGTTAGAACAACATGCAGGAGCAGACCTTTTGTGAACAGAACCAGGAAGCCGGTGGACTTGATGGAAAGGACTAAAGTTGAGTTGACCATCATCCGTTGCAGAAATGTGTTGCATTTGTGCTTCCTGAACCCTCTGGATCTCCTTTCAGACAGATTTCGGTGAAAGCACATCTTTGAGGGGCAGCTCCAGCTTTGGAGCAGCATCTGGACCTCCAGCTCCTTCTGGGTATGGAGCAAAACAGCCCAGAGATTTATGGCCACATTTTCTAGACACAAAATACTGACATCAGTATGGTGGCTCCTACTTGGGAGAGATAGCCAGAAGAATTTGAGGGAAATTGTTACTTGGAGTAATTTTCTCTCTCTCCAGAGAAATAATGACATATCAGCCACAAAAAAAAAAGAGCGATAAAAATGTGAACATTATTTGGCATATTTTGTAATGGTTCCTCTCCTTCCTCCTCCTCCTCCTTGATTAAAAAAAAAAAGGCAAGATGGCAGCTGAAACAAGGAAATAAAGATCCAACCTTGCAGCTGTCACCTTCTTTGACAACCAGTCCTATAAGGCAGCGGCCCCCAACCGTTTTGGCACCAGGGATCGGTTCTGTGGAGAGAGATTGTTCTGCGGACCAGAGGGGGTGTGGTTTCGCATGCTGCCTACATCTCGCAGATGGAGCGTCACTTGTTTGTGTGGCCCGGTTTGTGGCATGCCGCAGCCCAGTGTCAGTCCATGGACTGGGGTTGGGGACCACTCCTAGAGTGCATTGGGGGGATGCATGGTAAGTGAAGCTGAAGAAAGTGCTTTTGGGAGTTGAAGCCAAGATTAGCGAGACGCCAACCAGCTATGTCCACCCCCTAAAGTTACACTGGTTACACACTCATTTTCTGATTTGCACGAAACATCAACAGCTTGGATTTACACAACGTATTATTAATCACCCCAGAAGTGAAGGAAGGTTCACATTAACTGAATTTAGCATGTGGAAATGTCCCTTCATTTGTACCGACCGGATTATATCTATTGGGTGAACCCAACCATGCTTGTCCTCTTGCTCGCTTGCTCTCTTCTCTTTCTATAATACTCTTTTTCTCCCCCCCCTCCCTCACTTTCTTTAGCTCAGACTGCAAAGAAGGGATATCTTATGCGCAGCCTGAACTGAACTTGAAATTAGCTGAAGGCTGCATGAAATTAGCCCAAGGGCTGCGCCTGGTAAACTAACTACAGCTTTCCCCATCCCCACTCAGTTATAGGAGTATTCCCAATCCGGAGCAGGGAGACACAATCTACCAACATTTATTTATTTTTTTAGTAACGGTACGCATAATAATCTGGCCCACTGCAGTTCCTAATGAGCAGTTTTTATGCCCTCTTAGTAAGATGGGCCATAATTCCATGGAGAAGCACATAATCAGTGGCTCATGATTCCAGTTTAAATGATCCACTTGAATGATCCACTGAGCCAGCAGCCAGTGTCCCTTTTGTTGGATAGTAGAGGTAGTCCTCGGCATACGACCGCAATTGAGCCCAGGATTTATGTCGCTAAGTGAGAAACTTCTTAAGTGAGTTTTGCCCCATTTTTCTCGCCGCAGTTGGTAACTGAATCACTGCAGTTGTTAAATTAGTAATGTGTTTGTTAAGTGAATCGGGCTTCCCCATGGACTTTTTGCTTGTCAGAAGGTTGCAAAAAGCGATCACATGACCCCGGGACTCTGCGACCATCATAAATGTGAGTCAGCTGTCAAGCATCCGAATATAAATCACTTGACCATGGGGATGCCTACCAATGGTCGTAAGTGTGAAAAATGGTCGTAAGTCACTTTTTTCAGTGCCAATGTACCTTCCATCACTAAATGAGCTGTTGTAAGTTGAGGACTACCTGTAATGTGAATCTTTGGGGCAATTGTGATGGGAAGGAAGGAAGGGAGGGAGGGAAGAGAAATGGAGGAAGGGAGAGGGGAAAGAGGGAGGAGTTCTATGTACCAATACATGCCTCTTCAAGCAGCACATGTTCTGTCATGGAGTTACACATGTATAAAACGGTGCTGACTTTGCATCTGTTCACTCCAAGCCCTGGAGAAAAAGCCTCCTCTCGGAGCAAACCAAGCAGGAACCCTTTCATCTGCAGCTCAGCTTCAGAGGCTCCACTGGGCTGGCTGAGTTTTAATGAGGTGAATCAGAACTAAAGCTGCTCTCCGCCAGTACAACATGGAATACCCAGCGGACAAAAGTGTGTGTGTGTGTGTGTGTGTGTGCATGCACGTGTGTGACTATGTGTCCCACTGGAACTTCAAAGCAATCCTCTGGCTTTCGAACGGGTCTGCCCTTTTGCCGGTTCAAACCAGGAGAGTGCTGGGTTGCGAGCGTGGCCTGGTGTTGGCAAAGGAAGCGTCTCAGGGATTAGCGTGATGTGGGAATCCAGCCCTTTTCGATGGGCTTTTGGGGTGCAGAGTCAGGAGATGGATTCATTTGGTCGTTTGCTAAAATGTGCTGTTCTGACCAGGCAATGCCAAAAGTCTATAGCGATTCTCAGTCATCCAGGTCCCAAAGGTGCTTTTTCAGGAGTCAACTGGACTTCCTTGGTTGTTGTTTTTTTCTTTGAAGACGTTTCGCTTCTCATCCAGGAAGCTTCTTCAGTTCTGATTGAATGGTGGGGAATGGAAGGATTTATATTCCTTGCAGGCAGCTGATCATTTGCATCCTTTTAGAGGGTCACTGAAGCACTTGGAGGTTTATCTGCATCCTCAGGGTCACCTGAGTAGTGCTCCGGGTTCCTGTAGTTTGTAATTTTTTTTCTCTCGAAATCTATTCCTACTCCCACGCCACTCAAAGGGTGTTCATCCCAAATTGTATAGCCAAAAGTCTATAGCGATTCTCAGTCATCCAGGTCATGGTTGTCCCAAAGGTGCTTTTTCAGGAGGCAACTGGATTTCCTTGTTTTGTTTTGTTTTTTGAAGACGTTTCGCTTCTCATCCAGATGAGAATGATCCAGATGAGAAGCAGAATGCTTCAAAATAAAAAAAACAAGGAAGTCCAGTTGCCTCCTGAAAAAGCACCTTTGGGATAGGCAATGCCAAGCGACATGAGTCATGATTTCTTCTTTTTGGCCTTTTGTCTTATCTGGTTGGAACCCTGGTTCTTTCTCCTTCTTTTCACGGTCCCCATCTTCCTCCTCCTTTTTTTCTTTTCTTTTCTCTTCCTTTCTTTTCCCCCCACTGTCAGGACAAGAAAAGATTTCCATAGACAAAGGTCTGAACCGATGACTAGTAGACAAGACAGCATTAGAACGGAGGTCTTTTCCAGAAAACAATCCAGGATAAATTTATGGACAGGAAACGCTTTTACCGATGGGGTGGAAGGGCGGGCAGAGAATAAGTGAGAAAACACTTTGTAATCATGTCTCCCAGTTTTTACCTCTCCTTATCATGCTGCAGCCTCATTAAATTAGATATACTGAAGCAGCTGATGTTTTTATGGAGATCAAGGCGAACACCCAGCCTTTATAATTACCCAGCCAACTTGTATTTATGGTGCCACTTTGCTAATTAAAAAAAAAACACAGTTTGATCAAATCTCTTTGTAATGGCAGAACAGATCTCACCCCCACCCCTTTCCCCATTAATACAAAAGTTTTAAAGAAAAAGATTTAAATGAACTAGGAACTAATCAGTAGCATTTTTTAAAAAAAGGAGTAAGAACCCATGAATGTATATCTCTCTGCAGCTGTCTGCCAGGGTAGTGCAAATCACCCAAGATCTCATTTGAATCATTGATTTGATTCAAATCACTGATTCAGTAAATGGTCCTTCCAACTGCTGGATCAATTCAAAGGCATTCAATTCAGCAATTGATCGGATTCTGTTGGAAGCAACTCTTCACATAGATATACCACCCAGACACACCCAAACAATGTGTGGATATATTTGGGCTGCATATATTCATATTCATTCTTGTGAAATATAAACATTTTAAACCATGCTCCATATTTTTATTCAGAATGACATTTGCACAGATTAAACTATATAATCTGGTTGAAGAATGTCGATAGAGCTAATAAACGGTGACCAAACTTGTATAAACATATCCATTATAGGGTCTTTCAAAGCTCTTTGTTGTGTTAATTTTTTCAGCTAGAGCAATTGCCTACCCTCTTTAAAATACCACTGATCCAATGAAAAATGTACACTCATTTTCCAGTGTTTTGTGATAACACCCCTGGGAGCTAACTACAGGAACTAAATCAATTCCTCCAGTTGCTGCTGTGATATGGCTGAGGAAATACGGACAATCAGGAAGATCAAGATTCATTCCTTCGTCTCTTAAATTTGATAAGATACATGAAATATAGCTCCTCGATAAGCTCTAAACCTAGGTAGAAGCTATAATAATGCCGCATGAGTTGTGACATTTTGATGCTAATGCTGCAAACTACCCAATCTGTATCATTTGCATGGTGAAATCATGTTGCCTCTGGCATCTTTTGCTCCTTTGTCCCCCTGCAAATGTCTTAGATCTGCCAGAAATGCTGTCTGTGATTCTTTATGTATTTATTGATTCAATTTTTATTAGCCACCCAACTCAATGGACTCTGGTTGTCTCCCGGAGCTTTGTTAGGATTCTGCAATCCAAATATCAATTTTGGCATTTACTTCCCCTCCATAACCCAGGAAGCTTCCATCCTTTTGACCTTCCATCCTAAGGGCCTGAAGACCTGGTTCTGCCAATTGGTTCGGGGGCCCAATGGAGGAGCGTCATTCTGGAGGTGATTGATGGACTAATAGCAGATCCCACCTTAGCCTATTGTTCCTGCCCTCTCCCATCTTTTTAACATAGTTTAGAATTTTCTTATATGTATGTAGGTAGGTAGGTAAGGGGGAAATGATGGCTCAGCAGGTTAAAAACATTGAGCTTGTCAGCTGAGCCAGGTTCAAGACCTGAGTGCCATGCAATGGGTGAGCTCCTGTTACTTATCTCAGCTCCAGCCCACCTAGCAGTCTGAAAGCATGCAAATGTGAGTAGATAAATAGGTACCACTTCAGTGGAAAGGTAACAGTGTTCTGTGCACCTCAGAGTATAGCCATATTGGTCACATGACATAGAAGTGTCTTCAGACAATGCTGGCTTCCTTGGCTAAGAAATGGAAATGAGCACCATACCTTAGAGTCAGATATGGCTGGGACAAGAGAAATCTTTATCTTTTCTGCATGTATGTATGTACATGTATGTATGTATGTATGTATGTATGAATGTATGTATGAATGTATGTATGTATGTATATATGTAACAGACCTTGGGAACACATGAAAAAGAAAAGAACCATTACAGAAAAGATTCCTTAATCTAGAGAGGAGAGAAGCATGCGAAAAGCATTTAGAGTAACCCAGCCTTAACTATGCTAGGTATGTTAATCTTGAGGATTGCCTTAGCAGGTTTCCAAGATGTTATTATGTCCCAAAAGTATCTGCAAAGGGTAGTAAAAAAAAGAAATCAACATGATACAATCAAAGCACAGCCTGTATTGTGTGCATGTGGTGTGTGCTGCCAAAACCCCTAGCCACCTTACCTTCTGGCTGCTTTGAAAGTTGTAAGAAAAACTTTCACAGCACAAGACTCTAGATCCCAATGCAGAAAGCCGAGCCTCCTGAAAAATTATTTTAAAAGCAAAGATTATTGAGGAAGGATCAGCCCAGTGCTTTCTGCAGCCTATGAGATCTAGTCCTATTTTTTGAGTGATTCATTCTTGGGAATCCCCCTTTGAAAGTGTGCAACCTAATCCTCTGAATGTTGCAGCTTGGGCTTTTGAAGGTAAATAACTGAAAAAGCAAAACACAAACAGATGAGAAAGGCAATACTGTGTGCCTACAGCTGAAGAAAATTTGGAATGTGATGTAAGTTTGTTTAAACTGGTCTGTTTAGAAATGAGAAAGAAGAATAACGTGTGCAGATATATTATCAACCACAGGCTGAGTCAAAATAGCAGGTTTTTAATCCCAGAATGTTTGCAAAGACATAAATCTTTAGTAGATCATAATAACCAACAATGATTTCAATCATTCCTATGCCATACTAGATGTGATTATTTTCACTCTGGTTAGCTATTTGTTTGTTTGTTTGTCATTATCTCATTGGCCAAACTGGATTGGCCCAGTCAAATACAGGGATTGTTCCCTGGTGTGAAGGAGTCAATGTATCACAAATGGCAGGAAATTGCAATCTATACAGGTTTATTCAATCCTGGCTTCCTCTCCTCATTAGTCCTGCTAAGTGAAATTGATGGGAGTTGTAGTCCCTAACCTCTGTAGCTCATAGGCTGGGCGAGGCAAATCTAAGAATGGATAGCTTAGATCTGAACAGGAAATGCAGGCACCCAGCTCTTTGTTAAAGTGGCCTTTCCCCCTTGATGCAGTTCTCCCTGGGGCATGAATTAAATGTGCTTTCCCTGGAAGACTGGCAGGCTTTGGCCACCAGAAGGATGATTGTGCATTTCCTCTTAGGGGGCCTGTTTAATGTCTGCCTGGAGTCATTTCAGCCACCTTGGTGCGGCTACAATGGCAGCATTGTCCTCTATCCCATCACATAATCCATCTGTGTGACTCAGCGGCAAAACACACACAACGTCTTAAGAACACCAAACCTTGGCAATGCATTTACCATGCTCCAGTTATGCATTAGTTGACTCTGCTTCTTTCCTAAGTCCCGGCGAGAGGAAAGATGGGGAAATACCTGAGCATCCATCAAAAACTGAGCTGGAGAATTTCCTCTGGCTATCCAGCAGTCTTCAGTCCCTCAGGTGGCATTCCAGCAAGAGACCCATATCCAGCAGTGAAGAAATTTACTTCTGTTTGTTTGCTTGTTTGTTTGTTTGTTTGTCAAATTTATATGACCACCTACCTGATGCAAAATGGGTGGCATGTAGTAAAGCAATTGGAACAATTTACAAAACCAGCTAAAACCATAACCATAAGATAAAAGAAGACCACCAAAGGAAAGATATTCCATGGGGTAATACAACTAATGGGTGGGCTCCTTATTATCAGTGGGCCCCCAGGCTTGCTGAAAAGACCCACACACATTGTAAGGTCTTTAGAGAAAGTTGTAAGTGCTGGAGTTACCTTGTCTCCAGAGGGATGATGTTCCAGAAAGTGGGGGTTACAGCAAAAATCTTCTGGGTCCATCACATTTGACTCCTTAGCAGACAGAACCCACACCTCACCTTTTCTGTTGGATCTGATGGGATGGGCAAGTATAATCATGGAGAGGCAGTCCCTCAGATAATCCAGGCCAGGTAGGACTTTAAAGGTCAAAATCTTTAAGTCATGGGTCCAAGTTTTTTATTCCTCTGCTCCGCTTCAGCTGGTGGTTCCACCACATATCATCACATATACACACACACACAAATGGAAACATTGGTCCATGACATGCCAACGTTTGCAATGTGTCGTTCCCCCCCCCCCCCAAAAAAAGGTCCTGTTCAAAGTTGAATACACCTGATTGAAAGCATGGCCTACAAGAAGCAGAGTTGCATCGGTCAAGCTAATCCTCTCAATTCATTCCTTCTGGACAATGTTTCCCAACCTTGTCAACTACTCCCAGCATGAATTCTGGGAGCTGAAGTCCACACATCTTAAAATTGACAAGGTTGAGAAACATTGCTTCTAGGTATCATTGGAGAGAAACAGAGGAAGGCAAGGCAGCCAAACTTCTACTCCCAATTTCCGGTTGGACACAATTTAATAGCATGTTATTTTTTTAGAAGAATGCCCAACATTGGCCTAGACAGGATTATTTTTTTTAAGTCTCAGAGAAAGTGGGAGTGGGAAAAAGAATATACTAGTGCCTGCATAAATATCTTTCTCCATTCTGCAAAACAATTAAACAATGCTGACTCCCATTCACTTATTTCAACCCATGCTCATTTGAAGGGGATTAAAATATTCCTTTGTCCCAAAATTGTTTTCAAAAGTGCAGCTGCATTTTAATCTTTCGCAGCAAATCTTCTGCATGTTGAGGAAAGCTGTTACAATGTCCCTTCTTCATCTGAGGCACTGCAGTGTTCCTTAAAATATCATAAAGTATAAATTTTCAGTGATGAATAGAATGATCTCGGCTGAACCTGTATCTCTGTGGAACACATCAAACACAGATGAGGCTTTTGGTCTTCAGAAATAGGCATGGAGGAAACAAGCCGGAGGAGAAGCACAGGTCATTCATTCATGCAGGCAGACAGGCATACATGCATTTTATATTCATTTATTTACTCTGGGTGGCTAGCACTAGGTTAAAACAACAATAAAAAAGAACAAAGCACCAGAAATATATATATATATAAATAAAGAAACTGTCACTGGAACCAATAGAGTTGGGAAAAAAATGTCTTGTCTCTAACTTTCCTTTTTTCTTGACTTGAATTCCTTGGCTTGAATGAGATGGACTGTGCACTTGCTATATATAAAGGGAAATATATATATCAAGTGCACAGTTATGGCAGCTTTACAATCTGTGGACTTCAATTCCCAGAATTAGTGAGCTAGCCATGCTGGCTTCTTTGGTTAATTTATGGTTCAACATGTGATTTAAATCTAGAAAATGGGTTACTTCAATAACCCAGAAGAAGCACATTGTTTATATAAAGCTTATATAAAGTGTCAGAAGAAAGTGAATATCCATTAATAGAGCCGTGGTGGCACAGTGGTTAGAATGCAGTATTGCAGGCTAATTCTGCCAACTGTCAGCAGTTCGATTCTCACCGGCTCAAGGTTGACACAGCCTTCCATCTTCCGAGGTCAACAAAATGAGGACCTTGATTGCTGGAGGCAATATGCTGACTCTGTAAACTGCTTAGAGAGGGATGTAAAGCATTTTGAAGCAGTATATAAGTCTAAGTGCTATTGCTATTAATTAATGACTGCAGTGCAGATTTGTAGATTAAAATGGGGAGACTAACAGGAATCAATGGCTGAGCCAAACAAGTGCAGCCAAAGATTATTAGTTTAATATTCTGAAGACATGAGAGATTGAAATAATTTGGCAACAGATTCTCCTGAGAGCAGATTTTCAAAGTGGAATAAACTCTAGCATCAAAGACCTCGTGCCCTGTCCCAGAGAGAGCTTCCATCCTGAAAGAAAACTCAATCGGGCCTTTTGCTATGATCTATCTGTATTTGGATTGTCATCTCTGCAAGGAAAAGTAATGTGCTATAAATTTAAACTCTCTTAGATTTTCCCACAGGAAAACCCAACCTTTTACAAAAAGGGCTATTTATGCTGAAAAAGAGACACGTATGCAGAGGAGAGTTTAGAAGAAAACACGCATTTGGGAAGAAAATACAACCTTTAAAATAATTACAGCTCTCAAATAGAAATGTCTTTCAATTTATTGTAGAAGACTGTGAGAACGCTAACCGATGGTCGGCCTCCTGTTCCAGTGCAAAATATTGATAAAGATCAATATTTGTCTGTTTTTATTTAGCTTACAGTACAGTCTCTTCTTTAAATAAGAAGATGCACCTAGGCTTACTCTTGCTTGCAATCCAAAGAAGTCCAGTTCAGCTACAGGTAGTTCTTGATTTACAATCACTCATTTAGTGACTCTTTGAAGTTACAATGGGGCTAAAAAGGGGACTTATGACCAGTCCTCATACTTACGACCATGACAGCATCCTCACGGATACATAATCAAAATTCAGTGGCTTGGCAGCCAGCATATAACTATAACAATTGTGGCATCCCATTTCTCACTTTGAGAAATACTTTGGCACTTGGAAATCCTGAGAAGTTTGAAGTTGAGCTTCCTTCTTGTCTTGGGTGAACAAAATGTCCCTCGGGAAAGTTGTGGACTCCAGCCTGGTTGTGAGATTGATAGATCACAAGAGAGTTCTCAAGGTCACCTCGGGTCTTTGAAAAGAAAAATGAAACTGCTCATTACTCACCTGCTGAAGCATCACCCACTAATAGGAACAGGGAGTATAACAAAGGGAAATGATCAGAGTGTTTCCAGGAAATTGAAACAGTCACTCAGGCTACCTCTGGAGCAGTAGCTGTCAGTCGGAAACTTAATACCTAAAAGTGAGATGAGTGGAAGTATAACTGGAATAAATAAATAAATAAATAAATAAGCCCCCAAATGCAAGAGAATTCCTGGGAAATCGACCCTCAGACAAATCAGCCATCAACAGGTACATTGAGATAAATAACAACTACGTACCATTCCAAAAAGACAATCAAAAAGCTAAAAGACCACAATACTCCTGACCAGCAATCAACACCCAGATAAGCAGAGTTTAACCCCAAGCAGTAAACAATATCCCAGTCAAGGAACTGCCAACCTACGGTAGTAAACAACAGCCTAATCAAGGAACCAACAAGAACATGTCCACCAACAAGGAAAGTCACTTGTATATAAACAGAGAGCAAACCCCACTCCCTTCTAGCACTGATGGTGTTAAGTAGTTGGGAAATGAAATGTCTGCAAGTAAACAACCAAGCTCAAAGAGCACTAAGGATTCCATAGTTCAGCCTTGAGCTACAAACATTTTCTTCTATTAGTAACAAAAAAAAACCAGCTTTAAGAAGCTTCAATATTCTTTGTCTAGATCCAAAGGTTTATTGGTTTTGGAGAAATAAAAAACAGAATTGGCAGAAGGATGATGCAATATGGTAACTTTCCTTAAATCAATGTTTCTCAATCTTCCCAGCTGGCTGGGGAATTCTGGGAATTGAAGTCCACATATCTTAAAGTTGCCATGGTTAAGAAACATTGTCTTAAAATTATGTGTCTGTGGGGTTTCCCTTTTAAATTTGCTTGAAAGGCTTTCAACTTCCATGTTCATATGCTTCCATCTCCAAAATGTCTCATGGCTGATTTTCAGCAATTACACCGAAGTTTAGATATGTGATCAGAGGGAGATCAGTGAGTTTTTAAAAAAAGAAGGTGGCCTAGTGCCCCTGGACCTTATATTAGTGTTTTAATTTGACTTTTGGTGATTCAAATATTCCTTTATATTCTTATTGTGGGGGTCAAGGGGGAGTTTGCCATGTTAAATTCAAGTATGATTACAATCCTCTTATGGATTACTTGCTTCTAATCTTACACTGGCATCTTTGTTGAGCCTTCAAAGAGCCTGGCTGATGATGTATTTTTGTATTGCTGCATTTGCATCCATATTTCAACATAGATGAATTTGCTCTTATTTTGTTGGCTGAAGAAGACACCTTTTTTGGAGTGGTGGGACCCAGGAGTATTTAAAAAAATAAATAAAACACAATTGATGCTACGGGTTATCATGCTGTTTGGCAGCATTCCAGGT
This sequence comes from Oxyrhabdium leporinum, assembly GCA_032468155.1. Taxonomy (NCBI): domain Eukaryota; kingdom Metazoa; phylum Chordata; class Lepidosauria; order Squamata; family Cyclocoridae; genus Oxyrhabdium; species Oxyrhabdium leporinum. The sequence goes on from JANHFL010000157.1 coordinate 11,583, forward strand.
TCCTATTTTTTAAAAAATTAAAAAGTCACATTGTGCAAAAAATTCAGCGAATGCCAAGGAGACATCTGTGGCCACCCTTATGCCCATCCATGCCACGTTGCCTGCCTAAAAGCAGTGTACTAAAACCCATTTCAATGTATACTTGTTCCCAAGGATGCTGAGTCCAATTGGCCTTTGTGACTCAATAATTGAAACTGGTAGCTGGTAATTTCTGGATGAAAAGGGATAGATTGCTCCTTATTTGCATATTGGTTGTTGTATGAGAGCTGCAGGTATCTTTCCCTCTTATAACTTTTGTCTTTCTTTGTAGATACGCAGATTTCTCAGAGCTTAGCTTTTAAATCTTGTTAAACATCCAGAAATTCAGCTCAGAAAGATCTAAAGTGGAAATGATCTTCAGACTGACTGTGATCAAATGCAAAGGATTAAAGAGCTCAGAACAGATTACAGAACAGCCATGTTTCTCAACCTTGGCAGCTTTATGATGTGTGGACTTCAACTCCCAGAATTCCCCAGCCAGCATGTCTTTCTCCTGATAGAACCCAGGTTTGGTCTTCCTCTACAACAGAGGCAGACTTCATGCTTTTAGGATAGGAAAAGACACAGTGGGGAATGGTAACAGAAGGCAAACAGAACCACAGCATATTTTTTTCCCCGATTGGAGATGTCAATTTCCTTTTCCCCCATCACAAAAATCACAAGGAAGCAGGCCAGAAATTTTCAGAAATATTGGAAGGATGCTAAGAAGCTCATCTGGTTTTGCAAACATTTAGCTACGCAGAGTTTACAAAATTAGGCGAGTAGATCGTGCAGAGAGACAGATGGACAGACAGATAAAATTGCATTACCCTTCTTACCCCACCATAACTATTGGATCATGTTCACACAACTCACTTAATCCACTCAATTAAAGAACAAGCAGCTACATTCATTTGATCAGTATTAGTTCTGGCTTGTGATTTTTGTTGGTTTGCTTTAAAAAAAATATCAGGATTTCCATGGTAAGTGAACCTAAGCCTGTTTGGTGCCTGGGTTAATGTATCCTAACAATGCTGTACCTGATTTCATTCAATAACCGGAGTAGGCATGTCAGATGGGGATAACCTTGGTCTGTCTTACTGCAGTGAGTACGTACAGAAGGGCTCAGGCCCAGTTTAAAGGGGTAACTGTATAGATATCTGCATGGAGTCTGTGAACAGTGAAACATATTTTGACTCAAAAACTTCAATATACAGTACAATCCAATATTTAATCCAGAGCTACTATGCATACTTCATTATTCATCTGCATAATCCCTCTTTTTCTTGAACTTGTCTATTTCGGTAGCTTCAACCGATGTTTTTTTTTTCCAAAACAGAAACTAATAGGAAGCAATTTGTGAGCCACAGAGACTTAAGAACAATTGGCCAGCGTGACAAAAATTGCTGCTGAAAGTGATACGCACTTCAGAGATAAATTGGTGGCAATATTTACAGCCAAACAAGAGAGGGAAATAAAGCCCTTTCAGTCTCCCTTGAAAAGCCTCCCCCTTTCCAAGAAAGATTTTGATTTTTAAAATAATAAAACATTTTCTCCTATGTACATCTTTAATTGTCAGTTTGGACTTCTGGAGCCATATTGCATTTTGTATCCGTAATCCTAACATCTTCTGTGCAAATCTGTCAGCGGTCTTAATGCCGGGGTACATGGGGAGGGAATGAAAACTTGATATTTATTTATGCGACCCAGAATTTCTTATACCAGCCCCGAATGCACCATCAATTCTTTTCTCTTATTCATATTCATATTTTACTTTCTCTAACCAGATCTAATATTTTATAATGGCTCTTGGTTGGCAGAATTCCCAGCCTTAACACCACCTGGAGGGGGAAGACTGGTCCAGGCACTTTCAGTTTGCAGGTGTGAGCACACAGATGTGTGTGCACATCTGTTTGAGGTGTAAAACAAAGGTGCGTGGAAACCATATGTGCTCACACCCAAACATGCACAAATGCCCTTGCCCTGTACCCCAGAACTAATCAGCTCATCCTCAGGAAAAACCATTTTATCTCAACAGTGTCAGATTTGACGAACAAGTTGGATCAAAATCACCCACCTAATCCAACTCCCTCATTCACTTTGTTAGGAACAGAACTAATCCACTGAACTGAGTCTGCCATCCCTCATGCATATTTGAAGACTGCTAAAATTGAATTAAAGACTCAATAATGGAAATGGAATATAACGTTTGAATTCTTTGACCCATTTTCTTTCCTGTCATTTCTGCTCTCTATTGTGATGGCCAGAGACCTGCTTTGGATTCAGAACTGAAAAAAAGAAAAGAAAAAAGAGAGATCATTTCACAATTGTGTTTAGCATCTCAAGCTTCACAATTATTATAAATTCAAGCAGGGCAGCAAACAGGCATTTTTAGTGCTGCAGTATATGCTGCTTCTCAGCATTGTTCATATTCCTAAAGGTTCACCTTGAGTGTAGAAATGGCATCTCTGCACCTTTACAATATTTGTTTTATCTGATTTAAATTATTTTGAGAACATCTTGTTCAAATTTTTTAGGGTGGTTTCTAGTCTAATTTACACTGCAGTCCATCTCAGAAAAGCCACTGAGGAAACAAACTTTCCCATTCCCATCCTCCACAAAGGCTACCAAAATCCAAAATTTCCATCAACTTTCTTTTCCCCCCCTCAAAAACTGTATTAAATTTCAAAAAAGCATAAAATGCAACAAAGCAAAGCAAAGAAGTTTTAAGAAAAGGAAAGGAGCTAGGCAAAAAAATCGAGGAGGGCAAACAAAAAGAAAGCTATAGAAAAAAGATAACTTCTGATTTTCTTCAATATACATAAAAACCTAAAAATCAACGACCCTTTGAAGTAGAATACCATCAACTTTCTTCTGAGACCAATAATGTTGGCATAAAAATAAAAGTCCTGAGACTGGATGAGGAGCCGGTGAAAGAATCATCCAATTGGAGTTTTCACAAATGCATTCCAAGCAGGCTCAATTATCATGGCCCTCTCTTAATGCTGGCCCATCACAACCTCTACTGTAATTTTAAAGGCAATGTACAACCAATGTATAAACAATGTACAATGTACAACCAATGTGGCCATGTCTTTTTCTACCAGGTGGCCATCCGGCTTGGTTGGGGACCATCATCACATCTAGGGGCGCTGAATTCTACAAATGAATTTCCTGCTTCACAAAGACATCTTTCTTTTCATCAACCTCAAATGAAGCTGCAGTTAGCATCCACAATGAATCCCAGGTTCAAATAGAGACCCTGTTTCCACAACAGGTCAATTAGGGATGAATGTGCAATTGATGACAACAAAAAGAGAGCGATTGACTAAGTCGATGACAACAAAAAGAGAGTGATTGACTACCCAGTCAGTTCCCCCATTTTGCAGGTTTAGTCCCCCTAAAAAGAGACAGAGAGAGCTGGAGAGAAAGAGCAGCTGGAAAAGAAATCTGTTTCATTATTACAAAGCCTACTTCTAAAGCCAAGCTGTAGAGAACACACCTTTCATACACTGATTGGCTGCAGTGGCCAAACTGTACATTTTGCCACCACTAACAGCCCCAGGCTAGGTCTGTTGTAACTTCAAATAGTTGCTAAGTGACCGTTCATTAGTTCAGGATTACCTGTATTCTCCTTCACATTGTACCCCAGTTGGCCAATGCAGAGATTCAGCCAATTCCAGACACTGTTGTTGCAAATCTCCCTACCAAGAGCATAGAAGCACATATTCTCCCACTGAACTTCCACTGAATCTTTTACTATGTAACTGCAGAAAAAGGAACCAATAAGCTAGTGCTTAGAAGGTTTTGTAAATACATTTAAAAAAAAACAAGTTGGGGAGGAGAGAGGAAATACGAGTATTAGAAAATAGGTCTCGTTGAGTTACAGGGCATTTACTGCAGAAATTGTCAGTTTCTTTTATCTGGAGAAGTCTGCCCTCGAGTTCCACGGGTGGCTGCATTTCACTACTTTTGGTGATGTTTGAGTCCACTGCAGGCAAGAATCTCCTGAGTTTAATAAATAGCTTTGAGCCGGAGGGAGCAATTATCTGGAACTGTCCGTGGTTCTAAGAGCTGTCCAGGGTGCTGAATAGATTGTTCCCTGAAAGTGGTAATTAGCTCTCCAAAGAATTTTTTTTTTTATAAAGTGACTGTGAAAATGAAGGGAGGGATGATAACTTTAATAAGAAGTATAACAGTGGGGTTTATTATCTGCTATTTTCCAGATAGAAATTGCGCCATAAACCTCCACATAAAATTCTAAAAGGTCCAAACTGGTTTAATGTGTTGGTTTTCGATCCAAAAAAATCTAGAAGTGAATCATTTGGTACAGGAAGACAGCATTGGTCATGTTCTAGAAGCAAACATATATTCCAAGATAATCAAGAAGTTAAGCCTTCGTGGCAGCTACTATGATCCAATGAAAGAACATATTGAAATATTCATCTCACAGAGATGAGAATCAAATGCTCACATGCAAGAAACATTTGAGTTATAGTCACAAATTATATTTATCCTTGTTATTGGGTTCATACATTACACTGAACAATGAACTACATCAACAGCTTGGATTCACATAACACTCTAAACCACTCTAAACATATGCTAACCAAGTTTAAAGCTAAATTTGTGCACGTTGCAGTCCTAGGTTTGCAACTGACTAGATAAGTGTTGTGAGCACAGTCTTAGTGTAATCCAAGAAAAGGAGATGAAGGATCAGACTGCAAAAGGAATATAAGCATATTCCTTTCAGATCCTCTCTGATGTTGCTCATATTATAAAAAAAACCCATAAATGAAGTGTATTAAACCTGGAGATGTGGTGTTTGATTCAGTAGATACAGTGCTTAAATAGTTGGCTGAGCTGGTGCTTCCACATAGCTGGGATGGGAATCCAAGACTGGAATCTTTGAGATCCATGGTTCAGTCTGACAGATCTGGAATGGATGGTAGCAAGCATCAGCAACTGAGAGAGAAGATGCTGGAACCCAACTATGGGAATCCTCTTCACACACCCCAGCATTTCTCCAAAATATTCAAGGTTTGTTTTTCTTACATCATCAGTGATACAACTTGCACATTCACAAAGTGGTTGTTCTAGTCACAAAACCCCAAACCATAACTTCTGAGCTCACAAGCTGCTTTTCATTGCTGCGACTAACCTTCGCCTAGTTTTCTAAATAGGTGAACACTCTTCTAAACACCTGGATTGCCATGCTACCCAGCACTCACCTTCTTCATTCTCTAAGAGGGCCTTGAAAATGAAGAATATGGTAGCAGCTGGTATTTTGTTTATCAGCACTCCATAATCTACTTGACACTTTCCTGGTTGAGTCCTATCCCTGCTCAAACACCAACATTCAGTGTCTTCATCTCAACCCACAGATCCCCAATCCTCAGAAACCTGGTTGAACCAGGCACTCAAGACAGCACTGCCATCAATCACCTGAAAGAGGACTTGACCATCCATAATTCCCATGTGGAACCTCATATTTTTGTTTATCCCAGGATCCATAGAATGATACTGCTGAAATTTTCCAGTTGATAATTCATATTTGGGGAATTAGGGTAAAATAAGTGAGTGAAGTTTTGGCTAGGGTGAGCATACTTTTAAAAAATCCTAGTCCTTGAGGGGAAAAAAAGATTGCGACTGTAGCCTTCAAAGGAAAACTAAGATAACCACAATTGATTACATGATATACAGTGATATACATTAATCTCTTCCTGCCTTAGTGAAGCCCAGACCTTGAAACATCCCTTAGGATGACTTCACGTATTGAGATTTCTCTGAGTTAGACTTCACACATAGGTAGAAATCCTGCCTTGCTGCACCATTGCAACAAGCAAGTTGATGCATCAGGATTGCTGAGAGTTTGTGCAGAACATTTTCATTTTCCTAGAAGGAAAAAAAAAAAAACATCCCCGAAATCGGCATCCGAAAGAGAGAAGCTGAGGAAGTGCAGCAGCCCTTGCCGCTGGAGGTGTGGCCACCGCAGAGTAAAAGGTGCTCAGCTGCCAGTTCAGAATTAAAGGCTCTTAATTTAATCATTAAGCATACGTGTTCTGCAGATCAAAGCAAACTGCAGGAGGTGAGGGACACCATTCTTTATTACGCCACCAACTAATCATAAAGCAAAGCCTAGAAAAAAACACAGAATTAAAAATAAGTCTTGGCAATCAGGGACCTGCGTACATGGAGCCATTTGGCTTAATCAGCATCGGGATTGTTGACTTGGCCTGACTGCTCAACCTCTCCTGTAATTTCTCAGATAGGAGAGCTAAGATGGTAGCAGCTGAACAAATCAAAAGAGTTTCTCTCCTGTTTCATTTTTGTGGGCATTCCAGGCCTAAAACAAAGGCAACTGGAACTTAATAGTTAATACAATACAGGCAGTGCCCGAATTAAGAAAACATTCCATTCCTAACTGTCTTTAACTCATACTTATAATTAAAGTTGCATATCGCCTACTACTAAAAATGGCAAATAGTCCTGTCCTTCCTCAAGCCAGGGAACTGTTGAAGCCAATAAATGCTTTCAGGAACCACTATCAGGGTTGTTAAGCAAATCATTGTGTCAGGGTTCCATCAAAGTTCCTCTCGTCCATTCAGCACTCAGACACGATTATATCCAAGTAAGAATTTATCAGAGAAACCATGTTGGTACATCTGGGAAAAACCTGAATCTGAAGTTCCAGGTTTTTCCACACCCAAAAGAAAATCAAAGACCCACCTCCCAGTCACATTCCCCAATTTTCTTTCAGATTCAACTTCATGTTCCAAGTTCGTATCCAGCTTCATATCTCCTCCTGGCACTCCTCTTCCAGATGCTGGTCAGTTTGTCCTTGACTCTCTTGAAAGGATTTTTGTTTTGTCTACTAACCCCCTCTAAGTGTATGAGATTAACCCCACTCCCATTTTCCCATGTGTTATATGTGGCAGCCACAGAGGCCTAGCAATTATGGCTTCCAAGGCTGACACATTGCAGTTGTTAAGTGGCTCATGTGATGGTTAAACAAATTTACTTTACCCCACTGAGTGTTTGTCAGAAGGTGGATGGAAGATTGCAACTGGTGATCACATGAGCCCAGCATGCTGCATCTGTCATAAACAGTTGTCAAGCATCTAAATTTTGATCATATGACAGTGGGGAATGGGGATGCTATGATAGTCCAAGGACAGGTCATAAGTCACTTTTTCAATGATGTTGTAACTTAGAACAGTCACTAAATGAATTGTGGTAAGTCAATGATTACCTACTTGTATAGCAGGGTGGGCAAATCCTAAGATGTTGGGAGGTCACAATTCAATGTTCAACCTTCTGAACAGCCACAGTGCTATAATATCATGGGAAAGTTTTTGGTGGTTCATTTTTTTCAATGTCATTGGTAGGGTGGGAATGCATGCAGAAAGTCTCTTGGAAGACAAACTCTTCCTCCCCACATTTCTGCCTCCCTTCCCAGATGCGTGTGTTCCTGCCCTCAAAGCATTCCCAAATTACTTCACAAGAGTTTGGTCATTTCAGTGCAAATGGTGAAACTCACAATTTGGGAGCAAGAAAACTAATGGAACAGTGACATTCACGCTGCCCAGTTCGCAATCTTGCATACCCAATTCTTAATGCTATCCTGAAATCTGACATGCAGTTCCTTGGAGATTTTATTAACTCCTGGAAGTGGCTTCTTTTTTCTACCTTTTTCTTAGGGTGCTTGAGAATTTCTTTTGAGCAATTTTACACCTCAGCTGACAGGGAGACCCTATGCTTGGTTTGGCTTTCCATCTCAATTTTCTATCAGAATTCTGTGTTTTCTCCTGCTTCTTGAAACCCCCCCCCCACCAAAGTTATACAGGTGTAGGTTTTCACAGCCGGTATCTGTTGGACAATGTTGGATTTCAGAATTTAATGACCGTAGTCTAGGCAACAGAATTCCTGATGTTTCACCAATAACTGTGGCTGACATCAAGGTGACTCCTGAACAGACCCCAGTCAAACAAACGGGACTGACCGAGCACCTGTCTTTATATCTTGATGACATGACTACTAATTAGCTTTTGGCTGAGCTGGTTTCTGATTGATGCAGGTTGGTAAAAGCTAGCCTGGTTCTTTGCATCCAGTCTTGACTGGTAATTTTGGTGGTGCTGATACCTTTGTTTTGGCTGGCATGTAATTGGTCATTTTGAGAGTGCTGATTCCTGATTGGTTCTTGGTTTGCGCTGGTTCTGGTTGGTTAGTCTGACCAGCTGAGGGCTAAGCATAGCAAAGCATTTTCACTTTGAAGATGCCAGCCACAGTTATAAGTGAAACATCAGGAAATCTTTTCTCCAGGCCACGATCACTGCTCGTTGGAAGGGTTACTGTACACATTTCCCTGAACGGAAGGCCAAAGGCCATTAAACGCTGGAGAAATCAGAATACAATGAAAAATGAGACAATAAGTTTTTGTCGTAATGGTTTTATTAAATTAAATTTAGAAGCTGCCCAGATGCACAGAACTCCAGGATGGATTAGAATTAAAAATAAAACCAAACAAAAAGCATGCCTGGAAAATATACATTTTTTAAAAGAATCCCATATTTCCATCCAAGAGACTTTATCTGAAATTCCTTTCAACTTTGAAGTAGATTTTGAAAGCATCAAACCAAACAAAAACTGATAAAAAAAAATGGAAAGGCTCCCTTCGCCTACAATTACTAATTCTGCTGTTGCCCAAAGCAAAACATGGAATACTGCTTGCTCTCTCTCTCTCTCTCTCTCTCTCTCTCCACCAAAATACTGACAGCATTGTAAAAAGATGTGGGGTTGGTGTATTTCTCTTGCCACACCCACCACCCACCTCCAGTTTTTTAAAAAAATGCATTTCAGTGATTCAGGATGACAGAACAGGTTTGATATTTGAGTTTTTGGAAGAGACGTTGATATTCAAGGCCAAAACAGGTTAGCTCACTGGAGGTTTCTTTACAAACATTTGGGATTCAGAAGTAGTTCTCTCAAGGTTGGTATCGAAGATTATTTAATCACTTCTGTTGACGCAGGGATCTGTAGCCCTAGGCCTTTCCCCACTGCCGAGTTAAGCTAAAGCACTTCCCACCTAGCCTCAACTAAACTGAAACTTAGAACAATATAAAATTGCCTCCACTACTAATCCCTAACTAATACTAAATTCTAAATAATTCTAAAGCCATGGTTCTGGCTTCTTAAAACAAGGCAGTGTCCTGATTCAAAATATAGAGGGCATATTCAGCAAAGTCACTGGTTAGACCCTCTGGTATTTGATTGATTGATTGATTGATTGTTTGATTGATTGATTGATTTCTTGTGCTGAGTAGCCAGCATCATTTACTGCTCTGCTGTTTTCTCACCCAATGAGAACCCAAACAACCTATCCATTTTAGGACTAAATATTTTGGAGAAAAAATAATGGAACCTTGTTATTATACATGCTAATTGAGCAAGAAGTTTATACATGTAAAAATGGAAAGCTGTATCAATACCTGCCATGGAAGAATGGAATGAAAAAAAATGATGGAACTACCAGACATGGCAAAGTTTGCTGTTTTGATTATCTAGCTTTATTTCCATTTGGAAACCATTTCTGGACTTTGTTCTTGAAAGAGAAAAATAAATAAATTCTGACTTTTGAGTTTTGATGATTAAAATAGGTTGATGTAATAAAAATGGCTAGTACTCTCTATTATATAGAAGAAAAAGTTGAGTATAAATTTAATATGTAACTTATTGCACTGAAAAAAGTTGGAAGTCAGTACCTTTTCCCCTTTTTTTCTTTCCCATCTTTTTCTTTTCCCTTTTCCTTTCTTTCCCTCACACTTTCCTCTTCCTCTTCCCCTTGACCTCTTCCAAATTATTTTTATTTTCATTTGTGTTTTACATTAAGAAAGGTAAATTTTTAATAAAAATTTTAATATTTTTTAAAATAAAAAATAAGTATCCATCCATTGAACAGGAAGCCATCCTTCAGGTGGGAAACCATCCACCACTCACAACCCTGCATGGGCTTAGCTTGGCCTGGCAGTGAGGCAGCAGTCTTTGGAATGTATGGAAGCTGCCTGTTAAATATGGAGACAACATCCTGCTTTTCAGAACACCTCTTCTCATCCCAAAATCCAGGAATTGCCTGGGGGATATGGAAGCAGAAGCCAAACCTATATAGCTGTAGAAGACTTTTTTCTCTGTGTCATTCTACTCAAAACACCAATAGGAAAGTTAACACCAACACTTGGTTCTTCTTCCATTCAACTTCTGGAACCTCGTGCTTCAAAGACCAATAGATCCAAAGGAAAAATCCATCTCCTTTCACAGAAACCTCCCCAAAGTCATTCTCAAACATGGCTGCTGTTTCCAGCAGATAATTTTTGTCCTTAAGTAGCTATTGCATAAGTGATCAGCATTGTCCCAGCAGATACAAATACATGACAAGTTGTGGAGAAACAACACCTGGCAAGTCTTTTGCGCAATAGATTTCAGGACTGAGGGAGCTTAAAATTTTCCAACGCTTAATCCCATGGAGCTTTCGGAGCTTCCAACTTTTCATTTAGAGAAGTTGATTATCTCTCAGAGATACCAAATATCCATCATTTTGGAATCTTAACGGCTCCGTAGCTGAAACAATCTGACTTCCTGTTTTCCAGTACTGTAAAATGTAGATTGCACCCCAACACAACTGCAATATTGTTTTGTCGGGTTAATATAGCCATTTCCCTGCAAAGCGCCCGGACTGGCTTCTCAATTCTAGCAATGTCCCTGTTGTTGCCTTCAGATATCGTTCTAAAAAGAAAAGGGTCAAGGAGGGAGAAGGAAAACTGTCTCCATTCCTTATTATACTGTGTGTATTACAGATAGTCCTCAACCTACGACCACCAGTGAGCGCTAAAATTCCTATTGACTGCTTATCAAAATAAACACATTCAGAGTCTTGATCAAAAACCTGACAAAGAGAGCAGGGCCATCAGGATTTCTGAGCACATCACCAAAGGTGATCTCAGAAAGCTGTACAGTCAGAAGTGGATTCATCCACTGCACTCATATAAGCTTTGACATGTGGATTAGGACAAAAAGATGATGGTATCATAAAGTAAGAACCTACCTTAGTATTAACAGCAATTGATGGAGTTTAGATGTGGGTGGAAAAGGTGCAGAGTTATTAGAAATGACAGATGAGCCTAGATCCAGTGAAAATAGATTCTCTCTTCCTCTGTCCCTCTCTCCTTCTCTCTCTCTCTGTCCCTCTCTCTCTTCCTCTCTCTCCCTTTCTCTCTTTCTCTCTCTCTCTCCCTCCCCCTCCC
>JANHFL010000157.1:22997-40454 GCA_032468155.1 Oxyrhabdium leporinum
TCCCTCCCCCTCTCTCAGAGTGAGAGAGATGAGTCAGTGACTGTGTTTACACAGTCCATTTTCTGGATTTACATTGTGCATAGAACCATGAGCCACCCAAAGGGATTGGGCTAAGGTAGCCTACTTTTTAAAAGCCATAGTGAAATACTTAATTCAAATCAAGTATTTGTATTAGGGCCTTTGACTAGCCTTTACAGCAAAAAAGCAAAATAGTTTGGCAAAACATTCATTATTGGGAATGGGAAGAAAACAATAGGATAATAAAACAGTGTACCTACTTCAAAGTTTTGGACAGTTGTACAACTGAGGGATACTCGGCTGCATGATAAGTGAATGTAGAGTTAGCATCCCTTAAAAAATAACAAATGTAAAATTAATCTGTGCGGCCCTTGTATTTGAAAATGATTGGGGCTATCAGAGCACTTCATAAAAAGGATACTGTATGACATGAGGGAGAGAGTTTATCTGAGATTAAAATGAGCCGGGTTTAAATTGTTAAATAAATGTAGTTTCTAGTATGTAGCCAATATGGTTAGACCTGCTGAGTAACACAGCCCAGCCAATTATGCTTGATAATTGGCAAAAGAACTTGATCACACTTGAGAACACTTCTCAAAAATTGCTAACTTATAGATCCCAGGACCCTTCACAATTGCCCAGGCTGACAGATATTGGAGAAATTCATCATTAAGCACCATCTAAATCAGGTTTCTCAACCTTGGCAGCTTTAAGATAGGTGGACTTTGGCTCCAAGAATTCCCCAGCCAGCATGCTTAAACACTGAGCCATAGATTCCCCTTGCTTTTTCTCCATTGTTCTAATTTTTCTTAAACAATGATGAGACAAATGTTTTGAAAAAAATATATATCATCACGGGATAGAAGATATCTACATGGTTTCCTGCTGATACAAATGGCCTGTATTCATCGCTATAAAAAGAAAGAAAAGAAATCTAAATAAAGATAAATGGGAGCTGACAAATGTGCTTTGGGCTACACAGCTGAGTCTCTTAGTGGAGGAAGATAGCAACCTACAGATCTCTTTTGTTCAATACCGGTGATCCTGGCATGATCAGTAGGTGTGATGATAGAATGTCATTCGGATTCCCAGGAGGGAGGTGGTGCATCCCAAAGAATTAAGAGACAATGTAGTTTAGATCATTTGTGGGAGAGAAAGAGGATGAAGACAGCTCCTCCCTAACACATCCCAAAGTATATGTTTTACTGTGCACGTAGTTTGGTAAGATTAATGACTACTTTGAGGAACATTTTTTTAAAAAAAATAATCCACTTAAACGAATGTGTCTTTCTTGGTTTTGGGGCCTGACAGTAGGACCCCAAAAATATATCCATCTGGGATATATTGACATTTCACTCAATGGGGTTTTTTTTTTCATGCTGTGTCCAGCATAGATCCTTTCCAGCACCGTTGCTAACAGAAAATGTTTCAAATGATGCTCTGCAGCTTCACTTCTTGCAGCTAACTATCCAAGGTTGCCAAGTTGCCCTGCCCTCTCCCTGTTTTTAAGAAGAGATTGGACAACCTTTTGTCCAAAATGGTATAGGGCAAGGGTGTCAAACTCAAGCCCCTGGACTGGATCCAGCCCACAGGGCTCTTAGATGTGGCCCACAGGGCCACCCTGGAAATAATGAAGGACTGGCCTGCAGTGCCTCTGCCAGTGAAAATGGTGCTTGGGAGGGCCATGTGCGACCCTCCCGAGCTCCGTTTTCAGCCATGACGGCCTCCTGCAACCCTCTACCCATGAAAATGGAGCTCCATTTTGGCTGGCAGAGGGCTGCAGGAGGATCCCCCCAGTCCCACCCGGGCCACCACAGGTGCCCCTGACATGAGTGACATTGAGCTGGTCACATCCACCCTGCCCCTCCCAGGTCAAACACAACCCTGATGCATCCCTCAATGAAATCAAGTTTGACACCCCTCATATAGGGTCTCTTGCTTGGTATAAGGGGTTGGACTAGAAGACCTCCAGGTTCCCTTCCAAATTCTGTTATTTTCTTATTCTGTTCCTGGACTCCTGTTTTGCTCAGGCAAAGCTAGAAAACAAAACTGCTCAGCAGGCTAAGCACGGCATGCCAGTGGCTGTCAATTCAATGGCTGCTAGCACACAGCCACCACTGCCCATTGCAAAGAAAGAGTGGCTGTTCTTCCTGCGGGTTTTTCACTTCTGTCACCCCCTTCAACACTGAGCATTTGCTCAAGATACACTCAGTGATGAGTCCTGCAGCTGGAGAGAGAGAAAATCAGTCCTGGGGGAAAAGGAGAGCAAATTTCAAAGAAACCTAATTAATATTGGCCTAACCCTGAATTGAGAAGCATCAGAACAGTTGCACAGCTCTGGAAAACACTTTGAAGACTGTCGATGTCAGGCAGATAAATCCTCCTGTATACATTCTCTACCTCGGGGGTTTCCAACTTTGGCAACTTTAAGACTCCCAGAGTTGAAGTCCACAAGTCTTAAAGTTGCCAAGATTGGAAACCCCTGCTCTATCTGTTCTCTTTTATGCTGAAATGTCTTCCAAAGGGAAGAGAATTTTGGAGAATTTCTTAAGAAGTGGAATGGGGTGGAATTCTTGCCGTTATTTATTCCAGGGGTTCCAAGAAGCATTTAAGGACATTCTGTCTTCCATTGCACAGTTCTGAGCCCTGCAGCCTACAGCCTCCTTGGCTTCCTCTATTTTATTTTATTTATTTATTTTTTCAAATGTTGTTAAAGTTTTTTATAAGGTAAACAAATGGAGGTTAAGAAAATTAGAGAGAAAGAGAGACGCAAAAAGAGATAGAAAGAAAGAAAAATTGAGTGATTTCCAACTTTTTTCAATGCAGTAGAATATTTAAAAAAATTCAGCCTTTTGCTCTACATTTCAAAGTTTTTCCAGCCATTTCTATAACAACAAAGTCACTCTAATCATGAAAACCTAAAACTTTTTTTTAAAACCTTCAAACACAAAAACCAGAAGTGGTTTCCAAATAAAAACAAAACTAGATAAATTCTTCTCTTTAATTAAAAGTCAATTTCATCATCTTGGCCAAATCCATCATCTTTACTTTCATTGTGGAAATTAGTGTATTTTTCCATCTTTGGACAGAGTCTCGTTATTAACACGTATACTAATAAAGTTCCAAATTTTCTTTCAAGTTCTTTGTCCATCAGAAGCTAACAGGAAAACATCTGGTTTCATTTTTGTATTTATCTTAAGGATCTTCTGAATTAGTATAAAAATCTGACCCCAATATTTCTTTGCTTTGTCACAAGTACATCAAAGATGCTAAAAAGAACCCTCTTTACAAGGCATTATCTATTATATTTCAAACTGGGGGAAAGGCATCAGGAAGAAACTCCACCTAGGGAGTCTTTTTTTGATCCAGCTGCTTCTGCTGTGACTGAAACTATTTCTCCTTTCTGGGGAAAATTCAGAAAATTAATCCAGTTGGTTTTCCCTGCCTATATTTGGGTGTAAAGGAAAGCTGACAGTCCAGTTTGGAACCCAAGCACCGCGTGATGGGGTGAGCACCCATTACTTGTCCCATCTTTTCCCAACCTAGCAGTTCAAAAGCATGCAAATGTGAGTAAATAAATAGGTACCATTTCAGTGGGAAACTAACAATGATCTGTGCTCCTTGGCGTATAGTCATTCTGGACATATGATCACAGAAGTGTCTTTGGACAATGCTAGCTCCCTCGGCTAAGAAATGGAGATGAGCACCAATCCCTAGAATTGGAGATAACTGGATAGGAGAAAACTCTATCTTTACCTGTATTCTAGCATGCAAGTAGAGACAAGCAAGGCATGGGACAGGGTTCTCTTCTGGGCGTATCTTCTCTTCCAAGATGATGGTGTCAAGATCATGGCAGCCATTCTGCCCTTCAAATGGATATGCCCAAGGGTGCTATAAAACCAGAGCTGATAAAATGCTCTCAAATGCTCTTGGTTATGACATTCCAGCCTCTTTTGATTGCACCAAAATGTTGCAAGAATTTTAAAAAAATATCCAAGAACTGAAATGCTTTGCATTTGTTATATAGCATGGAAAAGAGCTAAGGATTGAGTAACATGTGGAAATGCATTGCTTGAATGCTGACCTTCAGCTGACACAAGTCAAGAAAGTTTGGAGAGTACATTTGGGTCAGTGATTAATGAGCCCAGTCCAGCCACTGTTTGGAGCTGCTAAGGCCAAGCAATCTCTGTCTAAAGATTGTCCTCAATGTGAAAGACTCTTGACCTACTTTCCAGACAATAGCCACGCTCTCTATCATACATTCATCATCCAGCTTTCTTCTTGCTCTCAGTAAAGTCCCGTGATTTGCATTGCAACCACTCACACTAACTTCCATCAATCTATAAGGAATGAATATCATGTTGGTCAACCGCTTCTGTATTGTTCCATAGCTTTCTTGGCTCTGTTCCTAAAACCCCTCAGAGTCAAGGGAGAGTTTACTTATCTATAAGAATAAGGTATTCCTATACAGGGTGTCCTTGACTTGCAACCATAAGTGGAATATGTTGTTAAGCAAGGTTTTGTTAAGTAAGTCACACCCAATTTTATGACCTTTTTTGGCATAGTTGTTAGGTGAATCACTGCTGTTGTTCAAGTAATCTTGTGGTTGTTAAGCAAATCCAGCATTCCCCATTGACTTTTCTTGTCAGAAGCCTCCTGGAAAGATCACAAAAAGTTATCATATGACCTCAAAATATTTCATGTGATCTTGACTCTATGCCTCTGCTTCTTTTCTTGTTCTCTCTCCTGCTACATAACTCCATAGTCCTGGTCTTCCTTAACTATGCTAAGACTGATACTCCCAGCTAATCCAACCAACCAACCAACACATTTCCAAATACCTCACTAAAATGTAACAGATCCAAGGATGATCCATTTCTCAGATGCCATGTGAGGGAAAAACAAGCCCTACTACTAACAATGGTGTATCCAAAGGCAGAAAAAAATGCTGAGCTGAGCTGATGAAGATGCTTAGAGAAGGTTGTGCACTAAGAAGCTTTCATGATAGAATCTGTTTTGGCTGAATCAGAATAAATATCCATCAAGAACCATCAGGAAGAAATTTGATGTGGGAAAAGTAGCAAGAAACCCTTCTTAAGTCCATGTGGCTACTATGTGTTTTTTTTCACTCCACGACTTCCTAAATCTCAGGGCAGGAGATCCAAAGACATTTAAAGTGATTAATTAGCATCAATTGCTTGTACAGCTCCTAGTTGATCAGTCACAAAAAGGTGAGTTGACACCCATCTGAGCTGGAGCTGAACCCAAAGCACAGAAGAGGTCAATACATGAGTAATGGAGGGCGGGGGAATAGTGGGTCTTGGAAGAGGGACAGCTGTCTCCATGGCTTAGTTTTGGCTGCATTGTCATATTGGCTCCATTTCCAGTTAGCTCAGCTGTTTGCTTTGGCTTCTTTACCAAAAAGTGCACTTCAGAGGGAAAAGAAGAGTTTATAGTTGTCCAGCAATGGAGGGGAAATATCACATGTGCTTTTCACTTGCCCTCTTCCATTTAGAACTGCTTGAAAACTTTTGTTGTGGTTGCTGTTGTTGAACATTTAGAACATTTGGGATACCCAATCCAGTTTTGATTACCACAATATAAATGTTGAGACTCTTGACGGAGTGCAGAGAAGCGCGACAATGTTGATTAGGAGACGAGAGGCTAAAATATATGAAGAACGGTTGCAAGAAATGTCTAGTCTAGTGAAAAGAAGGACAGGGGTGACATGATAGCAGTGTTCCAATATTTGAGAGGCTGTCACAAAGAAGAGGGGGTCAACCTGTTTTCAAAAGCACTGGGAGGCAAGACAAGAAACAATGGATGGAAACTAATCAAGGAGAGAAGCAACCTAGAACTAAGGAGAAATTTCCTATCAGTGAGAACAATCAACCGGTGGAACAGCTTGCCTTCAGAAGTTGTAAGTGCCCCATCACTGGAGCCTTTTAAAAAGAGACTGGACAGCCGTTTGTCTGAAATGGTGTAGGGTCTCCTGCTTGAGCAGGGGGTTGAATTAGAAGACCTCCGAGGTCTCTTCCAACACTGTTATTCTGTTATTCTGTTAATTATGTACAGAAGTCTATAGTCAGCATAAAGCAAGCATAGGTTTTTGATAGAAGCAAACCCTTTAAAGCTTGGAAGATGGGGATATTAAGATTCAGGAAATGCTGCACTGTTCTTTGATCTCTTCATGGAGAAGAAGGGATGCAGCAGAAGCAGATCCAGAGTAGACCTCTCACCAGACTGAAGGCTATCTTGTCGTTAGGATGCCAAGATCCACATTCCTAAACTGGGGGATTTGGCCAAGGCAAAATTTGATTTCATTTCACTTCGTTGCCATTTGGGGGTATTTAAAATTGAGCGTGATAAATAGCTTTCCTCTCTTAGTTCATGCACTACAGGTAGTCCTCAACTTATGACTAGAATTGGGACCAGAATTTTCATTGCTAAGCCCAGTGGTTGTTAAGTGAGCTGTGGCCAATTTTATGACCTTTTTTTGCCATGGTTCAATGAATCACTGAAGTTACTGTGTGAATCATGTGGTCCTTAAGCAAATCCAGCTATCCCCATTGACTTTTCTTGTCAGAAGCCAGATGGGAAAGTCACAAATGGCGATCACATGTCCCAGAGACACTGCAACCATTGTAAATATATGCCAGTTGCCAACTGCCAACTGGCCAAAATGGTGATCATGTGACCATAAGAATGCTGCAGTGGTTGTAAGTGTAAGGACCAGTCATCAGTCACTTTTTCCAGTGCTGTTTTAACTTTGAATGGTCTCTCAACAAAAAGTTGTAAGTCAAGGACTACTGTAATTCCCTTCTTCTGGAGTATTATAAATTGGCAACAATTTTTGATGACCTGTAGACAAGAAATCAAAAGGTTCTAGTGATTCTACAGGTGTGGTTTTAGAGCTGATCTCAGATCTGATCAGGGAGGAGAAGTTTGCACATCTGAGAAGTTTTCACATTTGGGCCCTGGAAAGAGGCAGAAGAGAGGTGTCCATCTCCCCAGGTTTCTACATCCTTGTTACATCACCTTTGAATTTCTCAAGTCAGAGAAGTCATGCCAATGGTCCTGCAAGAAGAGGGTGAAGCAATAAAGACCATAGTATCTTCCCCACCTTGAATATCGGTTAAAATCAATTCTGTCCCCAAATCCAGCAGAGGTGAATGTCTTTTTCGTCCAGAAAATCCTAGGTAAAACATAAATTTGCCAGTATTATATATGTCCCTGGAACCACTACACCCCGCTCCAAAGGAACCCTGCAGCTGCATAGGGAAAGAGTTCACCAAATGCCAAGAAGTCTCTTCATGCCATCTTCATCCCTCCCCCTCCCAATGTTTAAATAGCAAGAGCATCAGTTCTTTGAGGCTATTCCAGAATAGCTATGTAAACATGCAACCGAAGTGGCAAAATTCCACAGATGTTTAATTTTAAGGCTGGACCAAGAACAAATCTGTGCTTTGAAAACTGAACAGCATGTAACCGGCCCTGCAGCTTGTGACAGAAAATTGTGCTATAAGTTGTGAGAAACGCTTGTATCCTGAATCCCTCGCCATTCAGTTCTATGGATTAAACCCCTTTGGGTTTTAATGTTTTGAGAGAAAGGGAATCGGGGGGGGAGGGAGGAGGCTGCCTTATTCACTGCAATAACGATTTTGCATTCTTAGCTTCTCCTCCCAAAGCTGGTTTATGATTCAGAAGCAGGACTAGAAATCCCCCATTCCAGGTTTCCAACATCATAAGCTGCAGGGTTTCATGAAGGGTTTGGTGCTGGTTTTGCTTAAGTCCAATCCCTCCCCATTCCTCTAAGGCTGTTGGGTTCAATCTTGAGTGTGCTGACTTAGAAGAAAGACTCATTAAATCAGCAGGATTGACTTTCAACTAAATGGGCACTGTCATAACCAGTCATTGGATTCCTTGGTGCATTGTAGGAGGCAAATGACCACACTGTTCAAACTCTTTGAATAAAAGTAAATTGAAAGAATAATTCTGCAAAAAATGGACCTATGGCTAAAACAAGATTGTTGATCTACTTTAAGCCTCGGTGGCTTTTGTACATGATCACAGCAGGCATGTTCATGCTGTGTGGGAATGAAAGAACATTCTTTTTCTAAAATGGCTTGCCACCTGCAAAGCTTATATTAAAATAACCCAACACTACAAATCAGGATTGGGTGATCTCTGGCTTTCTGTGGACCTTTGCTTCTCACTAATTCTAACCAGCATGGCCAAAGGGGAGGATCCTTAGCAACCGCAACACCCAGCGTGTACATGTTGCGCACATTGACATGGGATGAATGCACAGGTCTAGGATAGGATTTTCTCTCTGTGTGCCTTTAAGTCTGTGTTGACTTGCAATGATGGCCTGGACTGTCTCTGCAGTTTTCTTGGCAAGATTTCAGAAGTAGTTTGCCATCAATTCCTTCCTATGGCTGAGAGAGAGAGTGATTGGCTCCATAGTCACCCACTAGGTTGGACTAAAACCTAGTCTCCAGACCAGATTTCTAGCCTGTTACCTTAATCACCACATCATTTCTCATCCTGACAGTGAGAACAATAAACCACTGGAATGCTTTGCCTTCAGAAGTTGTAGGTGCTCCATCACTGGAGGCTTTTAAGAAGAGATTGGGCATCCATTTGTCTGAAATGGTATGGGGTCTCCTGCTGGACCAGAAGACGTCCAAAGTCCCTTCCAATGCTGTTGTTCTGTTCAAACTGGTTGTTTCAAAATAGGCTGTTGATTGCCTTCAAGTCACTGTCAACTCTTAGTAATTGTATGGATAGATCTTCTCTAGATGATTTCTCCTAAACTGGTCCTTCGACTCTATCAATGGTACACTCATCAGTACTGAAACAAGGTCTACCCCCTTTGTTGCTGGTCATGTTCTTCTTATCTTTCCTTCCGCCTTTCCCAGTATTAGAACCTTCTCCAAAGAGTTCAGTTTTTTGCATATTATGTCCAGAGTAGGACATAATACGTTGTTGAGGAAATCTGCAATGGGATAACTATCAGTGAAATTTCAGCTGAAACAACTCTTCCATGTAAATCAAAGCTTTGTTTCTCAAGGCACATGGATAGCAGCTGCTGTTAGAAAATCAGTGACTGATCAAAGCAGATCAGCTCTGCTTAAGGAGGAGGTCTGGTCAAAGAGGTTGACAACATATCTGCAAACTCTCAAGAGAAGAGAAGGATAGGTGGGTAGATAGAAGGGCTGTCTGTTGCATCAGATTGGATGGGGGGAAGGTGCTTTGAATGTGTGTGGGAGCTCTATATAATAGCTACATCTTTTCCTTGGATCCTATGGCTACCCTCTACAGTTCCAACACAAAGACAGGGAAAACAAAAAGATTTAGTTTAAGGAATATATGCAGCTCACAGTCACTCTCAAGTTCCTTTTTCCCTTCAAGTCAAAAACACTGTCCAGGCCTGGTAAGTAAGTTTATAACAATTATTTGGGATACTTTTAATTTCACAAATAAATGTACCAATAGGAACTTCTTAGTCTGACAGGCATCCTGAAAATATTTCACCCGTAATTGCTCACTAGAAGAATTATTATGCCCCAAAGTAGGTGGTGATCTTTAATTCCATAACCTTGCCCCCAAAGACTTATCCAAGCAAAGTGTTTGTTGATATCATTCAGTTCAATAAAGAGGGCATTATTAATGTTTGCTCTTGGGCTGGACTGTTGTGCCAGAATTTGTGCAGACAAAAAGTCAGCTTTGCTTGAGAGAGGATGCTGACATCATCAAGGATCTCTTTAAAAATTAGATCTACCCAGGGCGTCTGTGAGCTCTGGTGCTTCCCCAGTCCTTCCCATGACTGCCCTTGTTTGTTCTCGAGGTACAGTTTAGCCTTCAATTTCAATTGCCCTCCTACTTCCTCTCATCTCCTTACAAAATGACTGTGCAAACATTTTTCCCCTCACCAGATGAAGCTCCTTCTGGGCTGGAGAAGGCAAGAGCCAAGCAGAGCGGAGGAAGTATAATATTTGCACACAACTCATTAGTTGAATTCTCATCCCCAAGACTTAGCAAGAGTGTGATCTGGAACATTGCTTAACAAATAACAAGCAGAAGGCTGTCAGATAGAAAGCAAGCATCAGGTCTTCCAGTAAGGGTAATTACCCATCACTTCTTAAAGCCAAAGAAAAGAAGAGTTGAGCCACTGCCACAAATGCCATCTGAAATGGATGGAAGACTCATTATTAGAACCATGTGCTTTCATGTATTTAATTGGAAGATGAATTAATGAAAGGTTTGCCTGATTAACTGGACAGTTTTGTTTGGAAAGTCATTTTAGCTTTGCAGAGAGGATGCAATTTTTTTTCTTCTTTTTCTTTTCTAAATTACACATATAATTAAACTAAGACAAGCTTGTATCGTTGCAAGTAGAGTAGCATTTGATATGGGTATTCAGATCACCCAAGGTTAGATTTACATCTTTGATTTAATTTGCCAATGAATTTATACTGCCAAATGGATTCAATTGCTCATCTATTCAATGTCAAGTTCCTTGTATCTGAACTCTCCAAGCCATTGACAGTCAAAATAGTAGAAGCAACATGAAAACTTTCATAATGATCTATATGATTGATCAGTATGATTTGGGCACCCATTGAGAATTAAATCAATCAAATAACAATTGGGTAAATGCAGCACATCACAACGATAAGGTAATTTTGTTCAAAGGTTTTATACAGAGGGAGATCTGGCAGAATCCCAAAGGTGCTTTTTCAAAAGGAACTGGACTTTCTGTGTTTTTCCTCTTGAAGACATTACGCTCATGAACTCAAGATGCTTTTTGGATGAGAAGCGGAAGGTCTTCAAGAGAAAGAACACAGAAAGTCCAGCTGCCCTTTTGAAAGAGCACATTTGGGACAACCATGACCTGGATAACTGAGAGTCTCCCTAGACATCTGATAGAATCATTTTCAAACTGAATCTTTGAGTCAAATCTTCACAAGACCTTGTTATCCACTGAAAAAGGTAGGTATTAACTGAGAAAAGATCTAGAGTGGAGCATACGTTAAAGTGCTGTTCCCAAAGTTTATTCATTTCAGAGCTGGCTGCCCAACATGTTTCAGCTTTCTTCCCTCAACAGAAAAACAACTGTGAAACTTTGGCCTGAATAAAGTGCACAGGTGTTCTATCTGGTACAAATGTTCATTTTTGCAGAAATCAAGTAGCAGAAATCATTCTGAGAAAGATTGTTTCAAAATGCAAGCTGCAACAAATATTGGCTGGATTCATAGAATGTCTTGAGGCCAGTTTCTTTTAATCGTGCTTGTTCAGTCAACAGCTACAGACTAGAATCACACAACATAGTCAGCCATAAAGCATGGCAGATGGACCACCATGGTTGGATTTATGCAACATGCTAAATGTATATTTGCATGATGTGCTAAGCCCTTTGGATAGTTAGCACAAGCATGCAAACATCTAACCCCCTATTTTCAATTGTTTCTGGCATGCATTAACTGAAGTGTGAAAATCTGGTTAATTCTTCATTTCAAATTGCAATCAGTGTTAATGAGAAATTATGGTTAACCAGAAATAATAGCTGCTCTAGATTCTCATAACATATTTCACATTAGAGGACTCGCTAGCTATGGCTAAAAGCTGCATGGAAAGAATGTAAGATATTATGGACATTTATACTAATCTCCCCAAAATAACTTAGTGTACAGTGTGAATTATGCAGTGAAAAAAAATTATTTAAAATAAGTCTACTTGAAGATCACTGTCCCTCATATCTCTGAATGAAATGCTTAGGCAGAATGCAAAATACATCATTCAGATATTGTCAGATTCCACTTAACAGCCTCAAGCAACATGCCCACAGTTAAGGAAGATGGACATTGTTGTTTAGCAAAATCAAAGACAGGATGTGGGATTCCTATCCCTCCCTGAGATAAATCTACTTCAGATGTAATGAAGTAAAAAAAAGATAGCCCTTTTAATTGGTTCTGGAGATTCTGTCATCCAGGTCATGGTTGTCCCACAGGTGCTTTTTCAAGAGGCAACAAGAAGCTTCTTCAGCTCTGGCTGATGGGTGGAGAATGGAAGGAAGTTTCTGGGATGAGAAGCAAAATGTCTTCAAGAAAAACAAAGTCCAGTTGCCTTTGAAAAAGCACCTTTGGGACACTTTAACTGGGCTTACTCAGATGCAAGTATCATCATGTTCAATTTCAGGTATCATCATGTTCAACACTATAAAAAAGATGTTGAGACTCTAGAAAGAGTGCAGAGAAGAGCAACAAAGATAATTAGGTGACTGGAGGCTAAAACATATAAAGAACAGTTGCTGGAACTGGGTATGTCTAGTCTGATGAAAAGAAGGACTAGGGATGACATGATACCAGTGTTCCAATATTTGAGGGACTGTCACAGAAAAGAGGGTGTCAACCTGTTTTCCAAAGCACCTGAAGGCCAGACAAGGAATAATGGATGGAAACTGAACAAGGAGAGATTCAACCTAGAAATAAGGAGAAATTTTCCGACAGTGAGAACAATCAACCAATGGAACAGAAGTTTGCCTTCAAAAGTTGTGGGAGCTTCATCACTGGAGGCTTTCAAGAAGAGACTGGACAGCCACCTGTCAGAAATGGTGTAGGATCTGCTGGGCTAGATGATGGGTTGGACTAGATGACCTACAAGGTCCCTTCCAACTCTGTTAATCAGTATCTGTATAAGGTATGTTTGCCTCCTTGAGTTATTTATATATAAAAATATAAAAGTGGGATATAAATAAAATGCTGAGCCATCCTGTAGTTTCCTTACTGTTGTTTGAGCATGCTGTGCATATTCAGTCATCACAGTTTGCCAACCAGGGTTTACAGCTAAATGTGTTCTATGAATTCAGCCAATTGGGGTTTATTCAATAAACCATAATTAAGTGCATAATGGTTTAATACAAACTGTGAGCCAATTCTATATTGCTTTCTTTCTGTCGAACCCAGCTTTGTTGTTGAATAGGTGCTAGAAAAACAATTAAGAGCCCTCACAATGAAAGGATCCTTTGAGATACTTTCCTTTGGAACTGCTGTCCTTTTCAACACATTTCTCTTCCTAGCTTGAAGGGAGGCAATATCTATCCATTGCACAGGTAGTCTCCAACTTATGACCAGTTGCTTAGCAACGGTTCAAAGCTCTGATGGACCTCCCCAGAGCTATTTGCAACTTGATTTCAAAGTTCTGATGGCCGCTCAACCCCCTCTTCTCCCCACAATCACGTGATCACATTTGGGGTACTTGGCAACTAGCCCACATTTACAGCCATTTGCCAAGTCCCTCGGTCACATGATCACAATTTCTGTTTTCTGCCAGAAACCAACATTTATGTTGTAAGATGGGACCCGGTCACGTAGCGACATGTTTAATGACCATTACAACTTATGACTGTAATTTTGGGCTCAAAGTCATACGTCAAGTGTAGTTGTAACACCAGCACAGTCAATTGCACAGGCAAAGAATTCTTGAGACCATGTGGGGCTTTTATGCCTTACATTTAAAATTTCCTGCTCATATTCCTGACTTGCATGCTAATTTTAAATTGAGGTTTTGCATCCTGATTTTCTAGAAAATGTATATGGTTAAAAATACACCGAAGCTTACTGTTAGCTTGTAGTTGGCCCCAAAGCACTGAGCTAGCATATAACAAAGCTAACTAAACAGAAATTTACACACCAAGTAGCGGGGTCCCGTCATTATTCCATAATGCTAACTTTATTACAGGAGAATTAATTCACTGTCTTAAGCTTTGGATTTCTTCTAATATTGTACAGACACAATAAAATGTGGCAACAGTTCCAAAACTCTCCAGTTAAGCCCTTGACAGGATGACATGCATTTCACCTGTACTGCATTTTTGAAGGAAGCTGACCTGAAGCAAAGAGGATGGTCGAAGGGGACCAGGGTGACATGTGGTCACACGCTATGGAGATAAGGCCTCAGAGATGCAAGATGCATAGAAGGAGGGAGAGGATTGGTGTGTTAAGTCTGTCCTTCCCAACCTGGACATTTGGCAACCCACCAAATGTCCCAGAACACAAAAAATTCCCACAAGAGCCGTGGTGGCACAGTGGTTAGAATGCAGTATTGCAGGCCAATTCTGTCAACTGTCAGCAGTTCGATCCTGTTGGGCTCAAGGTTGACTCGGCCGTCCATCCTTCCAAGGTTGGTACAAATGAGGACCCAGATTATTGGGGGCAACATGCTGACTCCATAAACTGCTTAGAGAGAGCTGTAAAGCACTGTGAAGCAGTATATAAGTATAAGTGCTATTGCTATTGGAAATTCTATATCTCTCCTTCAAGATACAGAACTGAAAGAGCATTGTTAGTCTTACCTACTCTGGAAAGACGCAGTTTAGATTTGGTTTATCACGGTTGATTTTAATTCAGCAGGAGCTCTTGTTAGAGGATGAGTTCCTGAGCATAAGCAGGGTGCTGAAAGAATAGAAAATATGCAAATGGAGAACATCCCATTAACAAAGTAAAATATGCTCATAAAATAGTTTTCTTGGATACAGGCAGACAATTAATATATTTGAAGCAAAAGCTAGACTTATTAAGAAATGCATGAGGCTAGAAAAACTTTTAACCAAACTAGATTTTGAAGAGAAGGAGGGAAGAACAGAAACTTAAATAATATTTAAGCTAAACCTTTAATACTAAGTATAGCATATCTAGCTAGTAATAAGTAGGCAAGAAAGGCCAATAGAAACAGAAACAGGTGAAGATCCTTCTCCTTATCAATCTCCAGCCATTTTCCCCAGTGGGTAAAACAGCTTAGAAACCACCTCTCAGGAGCCCATTATGGGAGCCAAACATGCCATATGGCTTAGCTTTGGTCAATCAAACTATGTGTAATTGCTCAACAAACCTCCCATAAGCAATCAGTAGCTTTTAATGCAACACCAGGATTTTAAAAGCATCCTATGCAATGCTGAGTCAGAAGCAAAGTTTACTATCATAGGTAATCTCAACAAAGTCTTGACCCATTCTTTTCCAAAAAGCAGTGTTTGTAAAAGTAGTGGCCCTACTCCATGTTGGAATGATGAAGTACAGATGTAGGCAGGGAACTGCACAATTATCAAGATAGGTTTGGAATTATCTACACCAAGGGTGTCAAACTCATATTGTCACAGTGGCGTCACACGACGTATCGGGACTTTTCCCCCTTCGCTAAACTGGGCACGGGCGTGGCCAGCGCATGATATATCCAGTCAGTGGGCCAGGAGTTTGACAGCCTTGATCTACACCATCTGTTCCCAATGTGGACCTTTTTTTGTTTTTATATATGTGTGTGTGTGTGGGGCGGGGGGGTGTACTCCAACATGGAATACCCACACACATACACATGCATATATCGTAAAGTTTTATGAAAGTAAAAAATAAATAGCTAATAGTCAAGAAAGAGAGGATATATAAAAAGAAAGCAGAAATATAAAAAATACAAAATACAGAAACAAATATATAAAAAAGAGTAACTTCTGATTTTTTTACAATACATATAAATAAAACTTGAGTTCAGCCCTTGCTCTACAATTATAACGTACTCTTCATTTTTAAAAATCTATACATATTACTAAAACTCAAATCCATATGCCAATCTGTGACCTTCCTAATGGAGAACTGAATGATTATGTGCCATCGAGTCATTTTGACTCCCCGTGACCACAGAGATACTTTCTCCATAACAATCAGTTCCTAACCTGAAGACTGGACTTCTTGGCATTGTGACGGAGTCCTTTCATGTCACTGGCTGGCCATCCTTTCCTCTTTCCTTCCTCCTTTCCCAGCATCATAGACTTCTCTGAAGAGTTGGGTCTTTTCATGTTGTGTCCAAGATAGATGTATCATCAACTGGAGACTGCATGGATAGACCTTTTTCATGACTAGTCCTTAATCTGGTCCTTCATGGCTTCAAAGGGTGCCTCCATGGACACTCTATCTATAACCCTCTACCTTGCTGCTGGTCATCTCTTTATCTTCATCTTTCCCAGCACTAGAGCCTGCAGAGGCGTGTCTTCACATCATGTGTCCTAAATAAGAACATTTGAGCCTGGAGTGAGCCCTTTGGGTGTTGAATCAAGATCACATGAAAGTACCGCTTTATAAAACCCAAGCAAGACCACATCTGGAATATTGCAATCAATTTTGGCCACCATACTACAAAAAAGACGTTGAGACTTTGTAAAAAGTTCACAGAAGAGCAACTAAGGTGATCAAAGGCCTGGAGACTAAAACACATGAAGAACGGCTGCAAGATTTGGGTTTGGCTAGAGAAAAGAATTTGGGGTGACATGATAGCAGTATTCCAGTATTTGAGGGGCTGCCACAAAGAAGAGGGGGTCAAATTATTCCACAAAGCACCAGAGGGCAGGACAAGAAACAATGGTTGGAAACTAACCAGAGAGAGAAGCAAACCTGGAATTAAGGAGAAACTTCCTAACAGTGAGGACAATTCACCAGTGGAACAGCTTTTCCTCCAGAAGTTGTGGGTGCTTCATCACTGGAGGTTTTTAAGAAAGGTCTAGAACGGTCACTTATCTGAAATGGTATAGGTTCTCCTGCTTGAGCAGAGGGATGGTCTAGAAGACCTCCAAGGTCCCTTCCAGCTCATTCTACTCTATTTGTCTGATGGACAAATATTGGTCCCCAAACCCCCCCCCCCCCAACTAGGTTAGTAACCCATTCCATCTGGGAGGCTCACGCTTGATCCAAAGTAATCCACCCCGACTCTCAGCGGCCCTCCCGAGTCTGAGGCAAAAACTCTTCTCACCCACCCGGAGAGCGAAGCCTCGGCGCAGAACGCGGCCCTCCAATTTTCCCACGTGGACCAGCATCCCGGACGGGCGCGGCAGGAAGAGCCAATGAGCGACCGTCCCTCTCAGCTCTTGGAGCCCTCGGTGAGGAAAGAGTTAGGCAGAGGCCGCGCCCCTTGAGGGGGCCGGGGACGAATCAGAAGAGAGGGGGGCGGGGCCGGGTGGAATGTTGTGAAGGTGGAAGTGGAACGCTGCGTGTTGAGTTGCGAAGGCGGGCGAGGAGGGAGAGCGGCGATGGGGAGCGAGAGCTGGACCGGCGACGCGCAACGCCGTGATTGACGGACGGCGGAGAAGCTGGATGGTTGTGGCTTGCCCAGGTTATTGATGCTAGCAAGGAAGCCGGGGCGTGCGGATAATGCGGGATATAGTGGACTGAGAAGGAAGGGCGAGCGGAAAGCTTTAAGGTGCGATAAGGGCACTGCGGTGCGTTGCCCTGCGATTCCCGCCGGATTTATTCCCTCTCGAGGGGGTAAATGGGATCGCTGAGCCTCGGAAGAATCGGATGATCCAAGGACAAGCACCAAAGCGCAGAAAGCTCCAGTTTTCCGGGAAGAAGAGAAAGAACAAAAGTTGCATGAATGTGTCCATGCAGTCACTTGAAG
>JANHFL010000157.1:58997-69105 GCA_032468155.1 Oxyrhabdium leporinum
CCTTTCGCCGGGAGCTGAAGACCCTACTCTTCCGACAAGCCTTTCCTGACTGAGGGGTTTTTAAAGGGTTTTTTAAAATTTTAGAACACAATGTTTTAAATAGTTATTGTAAACCGCCCCGAGTCTCCAGAATGGGGCGGTATATAAATTTAACATAACATAACATAACAACATAACTGGGAAAGAGCCCCTCCCTCCTGGGAGCCCAGATTACATTCCACCACACTTAAACCATAGATTTCAGCACCAAATTTATTAGGGATACAAATTATAGAATTGCAATGATTTCTAATTAAGCTTGAATAATTTGTGAATTTAACAAAACATTAAAAAGTTATATATTGTAATCTTCTGTTACCAGAAGCCACAATGGTGGATGTAGTACAAATCCAAGTGTTAGAATACACTCCAAAAATGGTTTCCACATTGAGTCAAATTCTATATCAGATTTATTTTTCAGACATAAAGTTTTTAAAGACATAAAGTTCAGACATAAACTTTCGATGTTGATGCAAACCTATCTTGTCATTTTTCTATGGAACTCGTTCATAATAATCAAGAAGAAGCATTAAACACCTTAGCAGCTATTACCAAAGCCTGTATTGTATACTTTGTAGGAATCTTTAATAATATTTAATAAGAAAGTATTAGACTGAACAGAAAAATCGCTTGTAAAAATGGTTTTAAATATTGCTCAGTTTTATCACTAAACATTTGCAACTAACTATGAGAAAAATAATCCAACTTGATCATTAGTTTTCTAACACTTTTAGTAAATGAATTGCTTATTTTTTTTCCATTAGTACACAGATAATAAACCATTGTTAGGAAATGTCATACCGGCTTTCTCTAAGTATAATATTTTATGTGAAATTGCAATTTTTCTTCTATTGTTAATCTCATTGCTACATGTCAGCTCTTCTGTTTAAATTCTGTATCCCTTTAATTACAGTTTTTAACATGTTCATTTTCTCAATCACACTTCAACAGCAGCTGGAAAATCCCAATAAGTTATCTGCATTTTCTGTGATCATGATTTCAAACTCATTCAAATCAGTATTGCTCCTTGTTCTTGTATTTTCTTTCAGCTTATATTACTTATTTGTAGGCATTAAAAATCAATGGTAGCTTTGGCCATTCCAAGGAGAGAATGTTGGAAGTATTTCATTTCCATCTTATTAAAAATTAAACCTTGCAATTTATACAACTTATTCTCCTTCCCCTCATCTGATTTATCTGTAGATTTCCCTTTACGAAAATAATATTTTCAAATTACTGCTTTTTTGAATGATCCATTTGCACATTGTAATTTTCTCTATTTGTATCAAATCAAAGACTCTTTGAAAGTCCAGTTTCTGCCATTGAAGCAATCCAGCTTCATCAAATAATCTAAGTTAAACACCTAGCTTGGCAGTACAATTTAGAATTTAGCTTAACCAATCTACATTGTACTTTCATATCTTATAAAACCTTGAACTTTACCTTGGATTTTTTATTAGAATCATATAAAAGTATTTATTTTTTTTCTCTGGCAATCCTTTCATGTCTTATCCTCCATTCTTACTGGGATACTTTTTATTATAAGAGAGTGAGCTGCGATAAAACATTCATTTTTACCATTGTTATCCTTCCAAACTAGGACAACCTGAATTTTCTCCATCTTGAAATGTCTACTGTTATATTTTTCCAAATCCAGAAGTAAGTGTTCTTAAATCTTCATAATTTGTTTTGCTAAATTAATGTCAGGCATGAAGAATTGGGACCACACACTAAGTTTCAGTTAAGTTGATTTATTGTTCAAGCCTATACCCAAGAATCTTGTTAACTAACAGGCAGTGCTAACTTGGCACTAGATAAGTGTTAACAAAATTCAAGAGGAGTTGGACTTGGAGCACTTGTGGGAATGTAATGATTCCAGTCTAATTCCTCTTTTGACTCTGCCCCCAGGTTCTGCCTGTCCTTCTCTTGCAATTAATTTCTAATTGCATAAAAAGTTTTAGCAGTAATGTTAAAGCCCATTCTTTGCTGTAAGTAGTGTTGTGTTTCCTTGGGCAATTCCATCTCATCATCTGAGCCTTAGTCTTATTAACTGAACTTGCTAATGACCTATTGTAATGGTATCTGGGAATGGCCTTGGGGGACAAGGCAAAAAGATGCAGTCAAAGAAGCAATCTGAGAAAAAAACAACTTTAGCCTGCAACAGAAATATGGGTTGGGCAAATGCTCAGAAGAGACTCTCCCTAGTTTCTTGGGCTGTAAAGGTGGCAGAGACAAATGCACTTTCAGAATTGAAAGATTCTGTTAAAGTAACTTTACGATAAAATAAAATTAGCTCAACAGGCCATACTTTCTGTCTGGTCTATCTCACAAGTCTGACAGCCATACTGCTGTTTCATTATCCATGCAGAGTCTCTGAAATGGGCAACTATATAACATCATTGGGATATACTTTTAATTTATGTTCTTGATTTGATTATTTCATTCCTGAGGTTTTGTTTGCTGGTTATGTTTTCTTTGTCAATGATTCTAATGCCAACAAGAAATAAACATGAAAAAGAAGTTTGTCTTATTATTTCATTTTTGTGCTAGAAATCCATTTACAGTTGTCTTCTTTGAAACTCTGTATCCATATAAGAAGCTCATACCCTAATTCATCTTTTCCAGATTCATACATTTATATTAAGGTCATTCCAACTTATCAAAGGCTTTTTCTACATCTGGAAAATTGTGGTCACTTTCTTGCTTTTTTGGCTTATTTATCAGTATCAAAGTATATCTAATAGCATCCCGCTCGTTATCTCTTCAGATCAAATCCATTCAGCGGAGTGTATCAATTCAGCAGGAAGGCCATTTAATCTTTTTGCAAGTATTGCCAGAAAAGCTCATAATTCACATCAAGTAATGAAATGTCTATTCAACTCTAATCATCTCTCCCTTTATAAATCAAAGAAATTGAAACTTCCTTTCAGACTGAAAAAACTAATTGATGTTGAACCTCATTCATTACCTGAGTTAATGGCTTAATTAAACTTTCCTGTAATATATAGCAATAATCCCTCTGATTCTGGAGATTTGTTCAATTTCAACAAGTGTATTGTTTCTTTTTCTTCCTCTTCAGTATTTACTTTATTAACGGCTTCTCTTTTTGTTGTGTGAATTTTGTAAACAGTGTTGTATCTAAATATTCTTTAATGTTCAGAGTGTATTATTTGTTTGCTATTAAATAACCTGGAATAATATTGACAAAATTGATTTGTTATGTCTTCCATTATTGAAACCTATCTGTTATCATGTCAAATAGAAATAATCGGTTATTTTTCTCTTGTTCCTTTCATAGTTGACGAGCCAACAATTTATCTACTTTACAGGCAGTCCTCAATTTATGACCGCATAGGAGCCCAAAATTTATGTTGTTAAGTGAAACATTTGTTAAGTGAGTCTTGCCCCATTTTACGACCTTTTTGCCACAGTGGTTAAGTGAATCACTATAGTTGCTAAGTTAGTAACTCGGTTGTTAAGTGAATCTGGCTTCCCTGTTGACTTTGCTTGTCAGAAGGTCACCAAAGGGGATCAGGTGACCCCGGGACAATGTGACCGTCATAAATATGAACCAGTTGCCAAGCGTCTGAATTTTGACCATGTGACTGTGGGGTTGCTGCAATGGTTGTAAGTGTGAAAAATGGTCATGTCACTTTTTTCCGTGCTGTTGTAACTTCAAACGGTCACTAAACAAACTGCTGTAAATGGAGGACTACCTGTATTGCCTTTATCAAAAATGTTTCTATTCGGTAAAATTCACCTTCTCATTTATTTCTATTAAATCCAATTGCTTACGGATAGTTTTAATCATATGTTCTAAATCCAGATATGGATTCTCCTTTTGTCTTAATTCTAGTGGCTTCTGTCTGTTTATCCCTTGGTCAGTTAGGGTTAATCAACTTTCCTAGCTAAACATCTATCCAATTAATCCAAAATGATATGGCAGACACCTAATGGATCCCATGATAGAGTTCTGTTTCTTTAGGACTGTTCCTGCAGAAGTAAACAGCTTTTCAGAAAGGCATCCACAATAGTCTAGAAGATGGGTTGAAATATTCCTGAGAAGAATGAAATTCTTCCATAACCTTCCATGGTAATAATTAAGACTGCAAATCTATTTGCCCATATTGAATTGCTCTCTTTTGTCCATAGTATTTCATGTTCTATCATGTTCTGGTAGAATTCCTTCTTTGTCTACCATCCAAATGGTTTCCTTTTTTCTCATTCTATTTCTGAACAATGTTTTCACACACACACACACTTCAGAGGAGGTGCAGCCTCTTCAAACATTTCTGTTTAACCTGTTGGTGTCACATTTTGACCAATTATTGTCCTTAAAGATGTTTGCAAATTCATTTTCCATCGAACTGTTAGAAACTTCTCTTCACTTAAGTCACAAGATTTGGGAGTTTTGGAACTTGACACATGACATATGGTTGGGTTTGCATATGTAAATATAGATGTGAAGTTTCAATTGAGCAGACATAATGCCAGGTCCATCATACACAAAGCCTTACATCTGTTGCTGAAATACAAGACCGAGCATCGCCTGCCTTGGTTGGTGTTGCTAGGATTGCTGCAAATTGCAATTCAATTACATCTAAAGGACCAGAGGCTGTCCATCCTTTCATTATCCCATCTTTTTTTTCTCTCATTTCTTCTGCATCCACAGCTTGCATGCCCATGTCATCCCTCCTTTGACAGATACACTGTCAGCCCTTCCGGGTAAACCAGACAAGAAACACAATTAGAGAAGCTAATTCTATTTTGTTGTAAAGCTGCAGAATCTTGCAAGTCTGAAGGTACAACCTTCCCACTGCCCTTTTAACTGCTTGATCCATTAGGTCAAGTCCTTTCTAAGTTTCTTTCTTTGACTGTTAAGCCACTGGCAGCTCCTGCCTCTCTTCTCCAATTGCTTCCTCGACAGCATCTATTCCCCTCTTCCCCCAAGGTCATTCCTACATTCCATTACATGCTCACCCACTTTCTCAAGTTCTCTCCTGATGTTCCCCCTTCCCTTTTACCTTTCTCTTCCCCCTCCCTTGTTAGGGAGTACTTTGACCTAGGGATGTGCAAAATTGCAGAGCAGTGCGCAGATGGTCTTGATTCAACAACTGTTATGCAAACATCAGCTTAACCCAGATAGACAGAATGAGGTGAGCAAAAAAATCAAAATTGCCCTGTCTTGATTCTCTTTGGTGTAAGAGGGGGAAGAGAGGATCCATGCTAGGCATTCAAGGTATAATAGCAATAAAATAAGAGTTCCAGGAGTACATGTATTGTCTGTTTCCTGATCTGGTCTACCTCAAAAGGCTGATAAAAACGATGGATCTGCCTATTATGGAGGAAGCAAGGTATTAGGAAGAAAACAATATTCTGGAAAGAATTCAGCATTTTGCACATAAATGTTTGGCATTTTAGTCCTATCTTTCTTTTATCTTCTAAAAGTGTTTAATAGATCTGCTGCCAAACCAGCATCTATTGATTATGTCACAGTAGGCAACTTTTTAGTAAGCCAGGACTTCGTGTAACTCTTAGAATACAGAATAACAGAGTTGGAATGGACTCTGGAGGTCTTCTAGTCCAACCTCTTGCACAAAGAGGAGGCTCTGTACCATCCCAGATAAATAGCTGTACAATCCTTTAAAAACAACAGTGATGGAGCTGCCACAACTTCCGGAGATAAGCCATTCCACTGATTAGTTGTCCTCATTGTCAGAAAATTTCTCCTAAATTCTAAGTTCAATCTCTTTTCGTTAAACTTCCATCTGTTATTTCTTGTCTTGTCCTCAGGAGCTTTGGAAAATAGGTTGACACCCCTCTTCTTTGTGACTGACCCTCGAATATTGGAAGATATTATCCTCACCCCTAGTCCTTCTCTTCGTTAGACTAGACATTCCCACTTTCTGCAGCCATTCATTGTACAGGTTTACCTCCAGTCCTCTAATAATCTTTGTTGCTTTTCTCTACCCTCTTTCTAGAGACTCAACATCTTAGTCTAAACTCCAGTCCAAACCTTAAAATGTCTAATGCTAACATACTGTAGCTTTAAAAAAAAAGTCCCAAACTTTTTGGGAAAAAAAGATTCTCCAAAAAGGCTGGCCATCTCCATTTGCATCACTTTGGGTCCACACCTAGAGTACTGCATCCAGTCTTGGTCACTATACTATAAAAAAGATGCTGAGACTCTAGAAAGAGTGCAGAGAAGAGCAACCAAGATGATTAGGGGGTTGGAGGCTAAAACATACAATGAACGGTTGCAGGAACTGGGCATGGCTGGTCTAGTGAAGAGAAGGACCAGGGGAGACATGAGAGCAGTGTTCCAATATTTGAGGTGCTGCCATGGAGAGGACGTGGGTCAAGTTATTTTCCAAAGCACCTGAAGGCCAGCCAAGGAATACTGGATGGAACTTGATCAAGGAGAGATTCAACCTGGAAATGAGAAATTTTCTGACAATGAGAACAATCAACAAATGGTGTAGGGTTTGCTGGGTGGGGGGTTAGACTAGATGACAAGGTCCCTTCCAACTCTGTTAATCTGTATCTGTAATTTGTATCTGGGTCCCCCCAACTATGCTACCTGATTGTCAAAAAGTTCTCCACCTCTGCTGTATAGACTGTATGCATGCATGTAACTTATGCGGAGGTCTTTTGTCCTTCTGATGAACAAAAGAAAAAGAGCTTATTTATTATAGTGCTGATGAAAATGGAGCTCTCTCCTGCAATGAAATTGAAATAATGGCAGGAACATGAAGACAGGGAGAAAGAAAGAGAACCAGAAGAAAGAAGTATCTAAAACTCCCTCAGGAGGATGAACAGGGCAGGTTGACATGATCCTGAGCAATCCATCCTTCCCTGGCACATGATGGCCCTACGTCTCCAACAGTCCCTTTATTGACTGCTGGCTTAGTGTGGGTGATTTGGTTAACCTAACTGCCAGGGAAGTGACAGGAGGAAGCAAAGAAAGCCTGATGAAGAAAAGAGGAAAGGAATTAATGTGTGAGCCTGAGTTGTTATGTAGGTCATTGTAGCAAGCTGAGAGATAACAATATGTGTGTTTTAAAATCTTGGCAGGGTAGCACTAAGCAAATTTCCAGTGTGCTTCATTCCACTGTCAGCAGGCTTATAGTGAAAGATTTCACATTCAGCATCTCGAGAGAACATCTTCCCTACAGGAGGCAGAGATGCCAAGGCCAAGGCACTTTTTAGTCTCGGCTCTGAGTAAATGCACTTGAATTGTAGCATCAGTACTGCACACTCCTGCCAGCAGTTCGGCAGATCGAATCCCACCAGGCTCAAGGTTGACTCAGCCTTCCATCCTTCCGAGGTGGGTAAAATGAGGACCCAGATTGTTGGGAACAATATGCTAACTGTAAACTGCTTAGAGAGAGGACTTGAAGCACTATGAAGCGATATATAAGTTTAAGTGCTATTGCTATTACTATCACCGCACTGCCCAGTCAATACAGGTTGTGGTGGAATACAATCTGGATTCCCAGGAGGAAGGGGTACTTTCCAGAGGGCACAAGAAATGGCAAAGCTTGGAAAGTCTGGTCAGCAGAAAGAGGATTAAAAAGGCTGCTTCCTAACAGTTCCCACGGTATTTCTGTAATTATGCAAATTAGCAATAGCACTTAGACTTATATACCACTTTATAGTGTTTTACAGCCCTCTCTAAGTGGTTTACATAATCTGTTGCCCCCAGCAATCAGGGTCCTCGTTTTACCGATCTCAGACAGATGGAAGGCTGAGTCAACCCTGTGCCGTTCAGAATCGAACTCCTGGAGTAAGCAGTGAGTTAACCAGCCTGCAGTACTGCATTATAACTACTACGCCACCATGGCTCATTGTGCTTTATTGTTGGTTTAGTGTGGTAAGATTCTGTCTATGTGTGAAAAAGAATAAAGCAAGCTACCCAGGAGTAGCCCACATGTTGTTCTTAGTTCTTGGGGCCTGACACATGTTAAGAGCAATTTATTTATCTGTAAGATCTTGAAACGTGGTAGATAGTCAATAGGATGGGTGTCCAAGCTATCCAAGAGAAAACCCCCAAATGCAACACTTGCCAGATGCTATGTCCCCTGTACCTGGCAGCCTGTCACTCTCCCAGATTATAATATTGGGTGCCTATTTGGACAGCCGAAACAAAAAATAACATTCCCTTCCTAGCCTGTAAAAGATTAACAATAACACATTAAATTGTCCTTTTGCAAAACCTCACATCTGGTGTTAAATGCTGACAGTAGAGCTGACTTTATAGCAGCTCAGTTGTTGTTGAATAGACTCCTTGCCTAAAAGTTGCAATTTAGGAGCACAGATTCAAATGAAGGAACAACGGCTACAACTTAAATGGAATGATAATACATGCCGCCATTGTAGAAAACGACAGCCAGGTATCCATTTCCCAACAGATAATAAAAGGCAACTTTAACTATCTTCATTGCTTCGTTTCTTATGGTTGAGTTTTGCTTTTTAATCAGTTTTAGACCAGATTGTCCTTAAAAGAGGATGGGTCACATAGAGAAAGGAGAGGAGAATGGTGGGATTGGGTTAAGCAAGCTATGGTGTCACATGATTTCCTGACCTTAATTTTGCAGTCCAGAACATTTCTGGATTATGCCATTAAAATCTAGCTGCAAAATGCCACGCATTCTTATAGACGAGCAAAACGGGTGCATTAAATTGCCTTCCAAAATTGGAAGTATATTTTTAAAAAAAGCAACCCAGACCCAAAAGTTTGACCCCTCCATTGTGGTGACAATCTCATATCACTAATCATGTGGCCAGAAGCCATCCACCTCAATAAAAGGTGACGTGAGTTCACCCTGCCCCATCCCCACCTTAACCAGTAGGGTTAAGTTCCCCCCTCTCCCATTCTTAAACAATCCTCCACAAAGTGAGAGGGGAGAAGGCGTTTCAAGGTTGAAGCATCTCAAGGCAACAAAGAGAAAGCGTTGGGTGGCATTGGACTGTCGTTTGGGTCTTCTCCTGGTGCCCTCGATTTCAAGCGCCATCTCAAAAGAACTTGCCGCTGCTTGAAGCTGCTCAGGTGGTAGAGTAGCCCTCAAGCTGGACTATCACTTCTTCTAGGGGGTCCCTGCTTGTCCCCTTAGGGCAGGACTGTGTGTTTTCCTGGCTGAGACCTACACTCCCCCATTCGTAGCATGTCACACACGGTGTGCTTCAAAGCAGGGCAGGGACAAAAAAAACCCATGACTGATTTGACTTCTATTATATTTTAAATTTAATTCAGATAAAAAGCATTGAATGCCATACATTAACATGGAATGCTTTGGTCATGCATTTAATTATTTCTGTATTTCTTCACGTTAAATACGACCATTTTAATTGTAACACCTTGGGAGTTTCCTACGGGCCACTTTTAGGAGCTGCTGGTGGCCTTGGCATCTCTGGTTGAGTAGACCTTTTGATATAAGCCCAACTGATCCTTAGAGAGGCTGTGGAGGGCAAGGCAAGGCACTGCTGCTGTGTCTCTCACCTTGGTCCCTGCTTGCAAACAAGAACATCATAGAATCCTAGAGATAGAAAGGGCTACCTAGACTATGAAGAGCAGAGCAAGAATCCAAATTAAAGCATCCTTGAAAGGTAGATGACAAATCCAGCTGTGAAAACATTCCATGAAGCTCACTCTCCCTCTGTTTTTACTTTCATTTAATGCTTTCCTAACGTTCAGTTTAAATCTGTCTTCCTGTAAACAGAAGAATATTCTTTATTGCTATGCTATCTAGGACAATAGAGAAACATGTCTTTGCTCTTTTCTTTGTGACATCCCTTCCAATACTTGAGAACTGCCATCAAGTTGTTCCATGGTTGTTTTCTCTTCGTGGTAAATATTAAACATTGTGGTGGAATGTAGTCTGGAGTCATGGGAGGAGGGGCTCTTTCCAGGGAAAGAGTTAGTAATGGGTTCTCTGCCTGGTTGCTGAGTGGGCGTGGCCATGGTGAATCGTGGCCTAGTCGGCCTTCTGCACCACAGCAGGGGAGGGCCATTTTTGCCCTCCCTGGGCTCCGGAGGCTTTCCTTGAGCCTCTGGGAGGGCAAAAACAGT
>JANHFL010000157.1:73276-90466 GCA_032468155.1 Oxyrhabdium leporinum
ATAATAATAATAATAATAATAATAATAATAATAATAATAATAATAATAATAATAATAATAATAATAATAATAGAAATCACTCTGAAGCCCCGAACTCATCAAGAAGAGAACCAGAGGAACTGTAGCATGAACTTCAAGAAGTTTTTAAGAAAGAGTGTCAAAAAGATGGCCCAACTGAAGAAAGCAAACTGGCTTTCAGACTAAATCATGGAAATGGCCCAAAAGAGAAAAGAAGCTAAAACTAAGAAAGACAAAAACAATCAAGAAAGAATTAAACCAAAAAAAATATTCTGAGATCTATTCAAAGAGAGGAGGAGGAGTATTACAATAACCCCTGTAAAGGCATTGAAGATGGAAACAGACATGGACAAACAAAGACTTCCAAAGGTTCTCTGAAGGAAGTTCCAATCTCAAATTGATATGCTGAAGAAGGCCAATAGATAAATAGAAACTGACTGAAAGAAGATCAAATAAAGATTGAAAGATATTGAAATTCTGTTCAAAAGAGCTGTCCACATCCAAGATACTTTAGAAAATATTCCCTATTTATAACTAGTCCTTGACTTACAATCCTTCCTTCCTTCTTCCTTCCATCATTCATTCATTCATTCATTCATTCATTCATTCAAACATTCAAACATTCATTTATTCATTCAACCTGCTTGATCAGGGTCTCCTGCTCAAGCAGAAAGTTGGATTAGAAGACCTCCAAGGTCCCTTGCAACTCTATTATTCTATGTTGTATTTCACGACTGTTTGAAGTTACAATAGCACTGAAAAATGTGACTTACAAGCAGTCCTCGAACTTGCAACCATTGCAAACATCCCAATAGTCAGATGATCAAAATTCAGGTGCTTGGCAACCAGCATGAATTTACAGCATCCCAGCCTCATGTGATCACCATTTACAACCTTCCCAGATAGCTTCCAACAAGTACAGTCAATGGGGAAAGCCAGATTCATTTGACACATAACAACTGTGGCAAAAAGTTCATAAAATTGGGCATGACTCACTTAACCACCAACTTGTTTAGTCATGGAAATGTCAACTGTCCAACTAGTAAACCCAAGAAAAGTAGGCAGGAACTTTCAAATCCCAAAAGTCAAACTTTATTGGATACACTATTTCAGCACTGAAAAAACAAAACCAGCTCTGAGGTTTTCCCGCGCAATGCTACATAGTTAAATATTAGTTTCCCCTTCTTCCCACCCATAGTGACCACGTTGTCCAATTATGAATCAGTCTGTTGTTTTGAGAACAGTTCATTTCTTTGTCAGACACCTGCAGTAGTGACCTTGGTGGGTTCTTGGCTCACATCGTCTGTTCTGTGATCATCTGCATGCCATCTCGCCCTTCCCTCCCCCCAGTTCTTTGGCAAGTTGAATAGCATTTAATGCCAATGGTTCAGAAGCAGTTCAAACTTGAGAGGAAATGCTGTCCCCAATTATGGTCATAAGTTGAGACTGCCTGTGCAAGAACCTCTAGAATCAGAAGATGAAGTTAGGTCAGTGCTCCAGTCATTGACAAATTGAAAGGCTACAGGAATTAAGGGAGCATCTCCAGACACATAGGAAACAAAAGAAGAAGATTTCCCGATTCTGGAAACCCATGTTCTATGCTAAATTAGCTACTGTCTAAATTCAATACTTCTGTGACGCCCCTCCTGCGCACATTTTTGTTATACATGGCATGATTAGTATTTACTTAACAGGCTGATTATATTCTCACCTTCTTCTTATGTCTCTGTTGTTGCAGAGAGGGAGGAAAAGGAGGGTAAGAAGATCTGATCCCTTTTCATCTAATTCCAGATTTAAGCAAATAATTATTAGCTGTTAAATTATGTACCAAATTAGCTGATTCCATAACAGGGCCATTCTTCTTTTTCTTTTTTTAAACAGAATATAGATATAGATATCCAGGAGTAGCAGCATAATAAAACAACAGTATAATTATTAATGCAATAAAGATTGTGCATCTGTTTCTTTTTCTTTCTTTTTTTCACTTAACAGCATGCTTCAAGAAATAGAGGCAAAAGCATTCATATACACATGCTGTGTTCCTTTTTGTTCTTCTTTAGTCAAAATTCCATCCTGGGATTTTTGTTTTCTAAGGTTTCCTTCCTATAAGTTGGAATAAATTTTCAAGCCTGGGGCTCACATACTAAATGAGAAAAAACCTCCCTCCCCCATTCCCCAATGTCAATAAAATAAGAAGGAAGCAAATTATGCTATATTTTTTTAGCTAATGATGGATGTGTAATCTCAG
The DNA here is from genome assembly GCA_032468155.1 of Oxyrhabdium leporinum. Taxonomy (NCBI): domain Eukaryota; kingdom Metazoa; phylum Chordata; class Lepidosauria; order Squamata; family Cyclocoridae; genus Oxyrhabdium; species Oxyrhabdium leporinum. The sequence continues at coordinate 75,543 of JANHFL010000157.1, forward strand.
TAATCAAAAAGCCTTAAGAAACTTTAGTGGCACCTTCAAAGCAGAAACCCTTGGATCAAATCAGTTTTCCCTCACCTAAATTACTGGAAGACTTCGGTTTGTCTCAGAAAGGTTTAAAAACAAACTAATGAATTCAGAGGAGCTTGGCAAAACAAAGAAATAACAGAAAAAAAGATAGTGTAATGTAAAGTTACTTATTTCTAAATTAATGTGCATATGTGGTGGTGGTGGTCTTAAAATATCTGACTTGTGCATACAGGAAGTCCTCTACTTACAACCATTTGTTTAGTGGTTATTCAAAGTTACAATGGCACTGAAAAAAAGTGAGTTTTCGACCACTGCTTAGCAACCATTGCAGCATCCCCCTGGCCATGTGATCAAAATTTGGTTGCTTGGCAACTGGCAGTTATTTATGATGGTTGCAGGGTCCCAGGATCATGTGATCACCTTTTGTGACCTTCCCAACAAGCAAAGTCAATGGTGGAAGACAGATTCCCTTCCCAACCACATAATTCACTTAACTGCAATGATTTGTCTAACAACTGTGGCAAAATGGGGCACAACTCACTTAACAACTGTCTTAGAATTAGACTAACAGAATTGGAAGGGACCTTGGAGGTTTTCTAGTCCAACCACCAGCAAACCCCTATACCATTTCAGACAAATGGTTGTCCAATCTCTTCTTAAAAACTTCCAGCATTGGAGCATTCACAATTTCTGGAGACAAGTCATTCCACTGATTAATTATTCTGTCTTACTTAGCAATGAAAATGTTGGGCTCAGTTATAGTCCTAAGTGGAGGACAACCTGTATGGGAGCAAACATCTCTTCAGTTTCTCTTTATACCAGAAAGTCATTTGAATCCACGCTACATCTTCATGTACCATAGCATTTATCTCCACCCCAATTTTTCTGTTCCTTTTCCCCCTGATCTTTTATTGTCCTTTATTGCTCTGTTAACTGCCACAACAAATAGCCCTACAGTGGTCAGTAAGTCCCCACACCATCTTTCCCTGAAGGCAGCCACCCTCAGTCCCATAAACACAAGCCAGTAAACAACCAAAATCAATTTGCAAAGAAAGAGGGGAAGTCCAAAGAAAAAGTGCAAGCTCATGGGGCAAGGTCCAGAGTCAAGGTCCAAAGGGCAAGGCAATTCCACGGGGTCAGGCAAGACCACAAGGCCAAAGGCAAGACATAGGCAGACAGAAGAGTCAAAGCTGAACTTTTCCAAAGTCCGGGAGCATAAGCCAAAGCAAAACAATTGTTCCTAACAAAGACAATCTCCCCGGGCTTCTCCTTAAGTGGGCAAACTTCTTCTGAGCAGTCGAGCAGCCCTTCTCTGAGCTTTCCTCCACTCTACTCTCCATACTCTTGGATCAAGTGGGGGAGGCAGCTGTTCTTCATCAGAGGAGATCTGCTGTCTCTCGGCACCACTGCCTGTCTGCAGCCGATCGTCCCCAGTGTCTGTGAGGGTAGGCAGCTCTCTGTCCGGTCAATCATCTCCCCCAATGTCTGAGGGACCTGGGACAGCATTGTACTCAGCCCCTGGTCTCTCCAAACATGCCAAGGGAGATGTGCCATCCCCTGTGCAGTCCCAGCTCTAACTCCTGCTCCTCCTCCTCCGAACTAGGATCTGATGGGTCCATGACACATGGCTTTTCCCAGGATTGCACAGTATCTTCATTGCAGCCTTCCACTGAAGCAAATACAATGATGATAGGGGGTGTGGAGGATAAATCATACCATGAATGGCTAAGGAAATTAGATATTAGAATTAGATTGAATCTGGGTCGGTCACCAGGACCAGAGCTTTCAGATTCATGCTGGAGTCCATCTTCAGGGAACTTCTCTCTACTGGATTATATTCTATGGAATTAGATATATTTGGCCTAACAAAGAGAAGGCTTAAGAGAGACAGCAGCCTTCCAATACTTGAAGGGCTTTCATGGGGAAGAGGGTGTTGATTTATTCTCCAAAACACCTGAGGGCAGGATAAGAAGCAATGGGTGGAAGCTTATCGGAGGGAAGTGTAACTTGGAAATAAGGAGGAATTTCCAAACAGTGAGGATGATTAATCAGTGGAACAGTTTCCTTCTTGAGTTGTGGAAACTCCATCACTGGAGGTTTTCAAGAAGAGATTGGACAACCATTTGTCCATGATAGTATAAAGCAGGGCTGTCAAAGTCACGGCCCACAAGCCGGATTTGTCATGCACTGGCCACGCCCATGCCTGGTTTAATGAAGGGGGAAAAACTTGTGATATGTCACATGACAACACCGTGATGACAGGAGTTTGACACCCGTGGTATAAAGGCACCTATCTTGGGTGGGCAGTTGAACCAGAATACCTTCAAAGTCCCTTCCAGCCCTCTGATTCTATAAACCATCTAAGACTAAGAGGTCCACTGTTTAACATTCCCCTGGCGCAGGCTATTCCTTTTAGATCACTTAATTATCATACAATATTTAACTTAAGTAAACTTAGTGCCCTAGAGTAGATTCCCAAGGCAAATGTGCAGCTGTTTTGTCACTTTTACCATCTCCTATTGGTTGGGAGATCTAGTGAATCTAAAATAATCCTGCTTTTTCTCCTTGTAAGTTTTCATTCAGTTGGATGAAAGAGAATTCGCTTTTGAAATTTATTTTCAAAGCAACAGAGAATCCGAGTGAATTTATTGGATGGTCTAATAGTGCATTCTTGCTGTTATTAGTTTGTTCTCACAACGTACTTCACCAAATCAGCTACAAAACTGCAATAGGCACTAGGCACAGGCAATACAACCTTTATTGGTCCTTTTTTTTAAATAATATCTTTACTAAATTTCAACATCAAACATTAAAATACAAACTGACATAAAAGGGAAAGGGAATAACAAAGCACATTGAAAGTTTTTTTTCAACCTTCATCAGACTTTTATGGCTCAGTATATTGAATAATTCAGTCCATTTGATTAATTTATAGTTTAACAACTTGTGAAAAATCAAAGGTAGTTTAAAATCCTAGCCCAATTAAGTGCATTTATACAAACACACCAACAGGTTTTTAAAGTCTGTATTTAATTTGGATTCAATTTTCCCTAATAAATGCTTTTACCCCTAATATATGAAAAATTATGTATTTAAAGTTTCCAATAATCCTTTATAATGGACAAATTTCCCTCCTGTCACTATTTGCTACACGTAAGAGTTTGTGTATGTGTATTTTTCAACATTCTGAGGTTTTTTTTAAACATGATTTTTTGGCACACATTTAGAAACATGCCCTCTAATGTGCATCGATGCTTACAAATAAATTGGTTTGGGTGCAGATTTTACTCTCAGACCCAGCTAGTTATTTATTTAATGCTGCCTTCTCATATAGAATCTGCAAAGATCTTACAGATACATTCAAACAGGTTCCTGCAACAGATTTCTTTTATATCCCTCATTGGAGGGAGCACTCTTCCTTGTTCACATCTGCAACCAGACTTTCCGAACTGCTGAAGCAGCCCATCAGCTTAATACTTGGTGAGGAACAGAACTTTCCCTTCTGGAAAAGAATATCACACAATGCGCTTCAAAGTTGTTCAATTACCTCTAATGTTCATTAGACGCCCAACTTCTCTTTGAAGTGGCTGAGTTTTATTCCCCCAAAGATTTTTGATTCCAGACCTGCCAGGGAAGTGCTAATGAAGTGTTACTGATCCTGGAAGTGGTATAAAAGGCTGTGGAGCACTCTTTAAACAAGTGTGGCATGAACTGAGTGATCTCAAAGTGAAGCAGAAAGGATGAAAATAAAGTTCGGTTGTTCCCTTAGTGCCCATCTTAACCTTTATCTTTTTTTAAAAAAGATTTTGAATTTATATTTATTTATTTATTCATCAAACAAAAATTACAAAAATGAAAGAAAAAAAAACCCCTAAAAGGTGACAGGGATGATAACACGTTAATGCAGCTACACATGCCATCTTAGGAGCCACTTAAATAGGGGATGAGGTTCACAGAAGTTAAGTTGGAATTCAAACTGTGAAAGTTAAGTCACTGAGACAACTGCATAGATAGAATATATAATTCTTTATTGGCCAAGCGTGATTGGACACACAAGGAATTTGTCTCCTGTGCATAAGCTCTCAGTGTACATACAAGCAACAAATGATAAATTATAATCATCGTAAAAATACATTCATCAGAAATCATAAGTGATAGTCATAGATGTTCCAGACTTTGACAGCTCTATTACGATAATTGAATTTTTTACAATCAAGTTTAAATCCATGCAAAAACTGGTGTACTGGAGCATGTCAAGTTGCAAGGCATGATCCATGGGAAATGTCCAAGCTAAACTTACTTCTGCCACAGATTTATTATTAAGTAGTTTTGGGTAATTCTTTAGCTTTAGATCCTGTCCTGTAATAACACAATTATATAAATGTAGCGTGTTTTGTTGGATTGTTAAGGATATTACTGAGAATGTCTCCATTATGATGATATACAAGAGATGGAATTATATTATAATATTATAGTACAGTATAAAATAATGTAATGTATAGTATTATCAAGATAATATTGCTGAGAATGTCTGTATAAAGATGATAAAGATGAAACTCTTTAAATACATTGCTATTGTTTTCAAAATGAATAACAAAAAGAAAAAAAAAAGCCAAAGGAACAAAACACAAACATACATACATTATAAAAAGAATGGCATAACAAGGGCTTTAAAAAAAGTGAAAAAATAGAATAGGAAAAAAATGATAAAGTATAAAACGTTGTTAGAATAATAGTTATAATTGTATATATAATTATTTATTACGAATAGTATTCAAGTGTGTATGTGTGTGTATTGCAGTACACTTATATGATTATCTTACATTTTTAATCTACTGTACTTTGTATAAATGAGTTTCATTTAATAATATTTCATATATTCATGATACTTGTTCATATAAAGTTTATATCGGCAATGTGCTCACAAGTGTAACTGCCTTCTCCAATGTTGTAATGCGAGTCTTTTAGCTATAATAAGGGCATGGAGAATCCATTTACATTGTTTAGTTGTCAAATTCCATGTACCAAGTATGTAATTCAAGAGAATATTATCCTCTGAAAATGTTAGCTTTTGTGACACAATCAGATTTCTACAGTCAACTCATTTCCCTCAAAAGTATAAACTACTTAGTAATTATAGGACATTGTAAAAACATGTATTTTAAACACTGTCTTTATTACATCTCCACTTAGACATGATAATATTATGGTTGATTTTTTTCATGCCTATCATCTTAACACCATCTCAGTAATATCTATATATGACATTATTTTATAAGGTAATATTATAACCATAATATTATACCATAAAATAATGTCATATATAACATTATATATTATAGAACAAGCCCCAGTTCACAGAAGTTTAGAGATCAGTAGCAGAGTAGCCCATGAGCATTGTAATGTGAAAACTATGTCACAGAAGGAAAGGGGGATGTGGGAGGATAAGGAAAAGAGTCAATTTGGACTCTGGATCTTCAGGATAGAGAATTGTAGGAGTTGAAGTCCGCACATCTTAAAGTCACCAAGTTTGAAAAACACTAGATTAAAAGGGGGGAAAAACAGCTGTCAGCTAGACAGTTCTGTTTTTCTTTGTTTTCATCTCCCCTTCCCTCCATGTAGTCATGTAGATAAAAGGAAAAGGAAAAAGCAGAGAATCTTCTAGGAAAATATTTTTTGGGTTACTGGTCTGTGTGTGTGAGAGAGAGGGTGGGGGAGGGAGAGAGGGAGAGGGAGGGAGAGACAGAGATTGAATCTACTTTAGAGCAGCTTTAGCCCTGCTCATACCTTCCACATTAAGGTGCACAATTTTCAGGACAGCTTCGATGTCGTTTCTCAGCTGGTTCTGAAACGAACTGTTGTGTTTATTTTGGGTATTCAGAACAACAGAACAATAGAAGAACAGAGTCGGGAGGGAACCTTGGAGGCCTTCTTGTCCAACCCCCTGCTCAAGCAGGAGATCCTATACCATCTCTGACAAGTGGCTATCCAATCTCTTCCTAAAAGAGATGGAGCACTCGCAACTTCTGAAGGCTAATTGTTAGGAAATTTCTCCCCAGTGCTCTGTTTCTTGTCTTGCCTTCTGGTGCTTTGGAAAATGGGTTGACTCCCTCTTCTTTGTGGCAGTCCTTCAAATGCTAAGAACCCTGCTATCATGTCTTGCTGGGAGGTCCTTGTGAGGCTCAGCAGATGGAATGTGTAGACCATTTAGCCGTGACAAAGTCACATTACCTGGAATGCACCACAAAGAGGCTAGTCTACATTGCGCCTCCTAAAGTTTTATGCATTAATACTGTTTTCCGGTAAGTCCTACGAAATAAATAATAAATAAATTTACTTTAGGATGGTCTTTGTCTCAGAAGCAGAAAAAAAGGACAGTTACCACTCATTTTTTTTTCCTGTTTTGATAAAAGGATGGGCATTAGCTTAGCCCCCAGTCGTAATGGTAGGATTTGATGCTAAAACCCTGCATAACCCCTGTGCTAACTGGGTTTAAGCTATCTTAAGAATGTGGTAACCACCTTCAATTGACTGTATTTGGTTTCAGTTTTTTGGTCTTTCCAGTTGCCTGTTGTTGGACATAACTAATAGGCACATCTGTAATTGTATATGGGTGAATGGCCTTGGGAGAGAGAGGGAAAGAGATGCTGCCTAGGAATGGCCAGATAAGGGAGGGCATATCCTGCAGCTGCATAACAGACAGAGAAAGAAACTCAGAAATGAACCTCCCTAATTTCTCAAGCTGTAAAGGCGATAGTGGGATATTTGTACATTCAGACTTGCAAGATTATGATAGTATAGCCTTAAAATAAAGTAGAATGATCTCCTCTGGTTGTTTTCCTGTCTGGTCTACCTGGGAAGGCTGACAGCATCTAAGCATGTGCAGAGCAGTGACCAACTATGACTAGACAGACTTGTGTTTCCAGAAGAGAGAAGTATTTAACACTGGGAAAGGGAGAGGGGCTTTGCTTTAATTTTTCAAGGCCCAGCTAGGTGGCAGCACTGAGGCAAACTTGGTTAAAGGTTAGGAGCCATGGTGGTGCAGTGGTTAGAATGCAGTATTGCAGGCTAACTCACTGTTCACTGCCAGCAGTTTGATTCTGCCTGGCTCAAGGTTGATTCAGCCTTTCATCTTTCCGAAGATGGAAAAATGAGGATCCAGACTGTCGGGAGCAATATGCTGACTCTATAAACTGCTTAGAGATGACTGTAAAGCACTGTGAAGCGGTATATAAGTCTAAGTGCTGTTGCTGTTGCTAAATTGAGCCAGGTCCATCCTTCATAGCTGCTGGATGGAAGACCCAGAGCTGTAGCCTGCTGGGAGGTTGAAAAATATCCCAGTATTTTTTAGTAGCAAACTGCCATTTCTGTACTACTGTCACAAACCCAAACAGGGATGCCCATTTAGTTGCTGGTTCCTGAGTTCAAGTTAAAGGAGATTTCACTTTCCTTTGCAAAGTGAAACTTGCACAGTGTCTATGTAGATTCTCAATCATCCAGGTCATGGTTGTCCCAAAGGCAATTGGAATTTCTTGGTTATTTTTTTCTTGAAAACTGAGGAAGCTGCTGAGATGAGAAGTGAAACATTTCCAAGGGGGGGAAAAAAATGAAGGAAGACCAGTTGCCTTTGCAAAAGCACCTTTGGGTCAAACGTGCACAAAACAAAATCAAAGCGAGGCAGGTTTGTCCCTGCCTTCAACCCCCATCCTCCCTGCTCAAGGTGGATCCATGCCTTCGGGTTGTCTCCAGACTAGAAGCTGGAGAAGACTGAGAACTAGCCAAACAGCCCACCTGCTGGCTGCCATAAGCTCCATCACACCTCTGGGAAATTAATGCTCGCCTCCCCGCCAAGCCTTGCAGCCATCAGTGATCAATCCACCCACCCGCCAAGTCAGATCATCCCAGAATGCCCCAAAAGCAGAAACGGGGGCTGAGCAGAGTTGCAAGGAGGAAGAGAGGCATTATCAATAATAACGCAGGGGGGGCGGGGGGGAAAGGATTATTTGTAATGGCAATTATGCTCAGCCGTGTTACTCTGGCCCGGCCATTATGCGCGGGGTCAGGTTCCCACGGGTGCCGATTCCTCTTGCATTTGACAGCCCAATATTAAGACTTCATGATTTAGCTCTCCCTCCCCCTCTCCCCTTTGTGCTTCTTCGCAAATTCCATTTGGCCGAGAAGCTACCGTTAATTTTTTCATAGAAACCCCTTCACCCTCTCTTGCCTGCAACCATTAACTTTATACTGCGCCAGCCACATCTTCCTCCCCATTTTAAACATGGTGTTAGTGTTTGGGGCTGATTTTTCTTTTCCTAGTGGTCCTGGTGCTGTTCCGCCAAGGGAATCTGTATCCTAGGCTTTAATTATCTTGAAATATGAAGAGCCACTGGGCAGAGGTGAACAAAAGGAACTTATTCCTATTGTATTGTTGCTCGGTTTTCACTGGCAAAGCCTGCTTTTCTAGCAGCTGTCTGTTTTTTTGGCTGGCACAAGAAGGGAGCTGCGATCGCTTCCTTTATTTCCCTGGAGTTTCAAAGCGGCACTGCTGTGTACCATCAAATGAGGAATGCCAAAGGAATAAGAAAGAGTTTGAATGCTGATTGAGGGTTGGGAGTGGGCGTTGCAAGCTTGTGAGACACACAGGAGTCTTAGATGTTCAAGGGGAGGAACGAAGAAACATCTCTGCTCGGCAGTCTTTTCTTTTAATTTCTCGCCTTGCTATTCCTGATACTTTTGGGGACAAAGAAACAGAAAAGGGAGATTGAGACAATAGCTTCGTTCTTCCATTGCGGTTTGGAGAAGAAAAAGCAATTTCCCAGCACTGGATCTTTAACTGAAATTCAAGAGGTTGCAGAAATGCAGGATTCACTTTTTAACTTGATTGTTTTTACTGGTGTTGCTTCATCATGCCATATTTTTGCCTCCCCTCTCTGTGGGTTAAGAAGACAGAGGCACTGATAAATATGGAACCAGTGGAAGAAAAGGAAGCCAAGAGCAGAAACAAATGGACGGGTTTTGCATTTGGAGAGATGCACAACCAGAGAGTTTGACCAGGTTTGACCACTTGTTTAATGGTCTGGAGCTTTAAATGAGTAGCAAGATGGACAGGTTTGCTAAAAATCCCAAATTGCTTGCGGTAGTAAAAAAAAATTAAAAAGGACTCTGAAGTATTCCAAAGGGCTCTCTCCAAATTTGGCAGTTGGACCTCACAAATACAAATGTAGTCCAGGCTAAGTGAGTTCAAAGGGAATTGAAGTTGCAATGGGGAACATTTTTTCCCCTTATTGCAGTACTCAGTTCTACATATAAAGGAGTTTGGACAGTTGGTGCTCTCTTTTTTATGCCTTTGAGTCATTTTTTTCACTCCTGGCAATTGTCTGGACAAGTCCCTGCAGTTTTCTTGGTGAGATTTTTGGAAGTGGTTTGTCATTGCCTTTTTCCTAGGACTGAGAGAGAGGGACTGGCCAAAATTTACCCAGCCAGCATTCATGCTTAAGGCAGAACTATAACTCACAGTCTCCTGGTGGATGACCCAAAGTCAACCAGTTGGCTTTCATGCCTAAAGCAGAACCAGAACTCACTGTCTCCTGCTGATTGGTCCAAAGTCACCCAGCTAGTGATATGTGAAGAAAATATCTTCACATACCACTAGCCTCAGCTGGGAAAATACACCATCAAAAGAAATTTCAACACGAAGTGTGGAGTTTTTAGCATTATTACCCTGTTGATGACAGATTTCTGCTTAGAAATGCCTGGCTACCAGTAGGAAATTTCTGGAAATTCTCCCCAAATTATCTGCCAGCTTTCCATCATTGTAGTTCATCTGTGCTGAATGAGTGCAAATAATTAAGGGTTGTTAGACTTTGATATCAACAATTTTGAGGTTCACTTTGACTGTGGGGTTGAATAAGACTTTGAACCCAGACCTTGGCTGGTAGCACCTGCCTGAATGCTAAACTCTTTCAAGACTTGCTGCCAACTGCTTGGCATTAACCAAGGTTAATTGTAACAAGGGCAGGAATAACTGATGCATCCCTGCGGCTGCATTACATTTGCAACGTTCAGTTGAAGGAGCTCTTTTGAGGAGCTTGAATAACCTCACATCTAAAGCTTTCCTCTGATGCTGGAAGGGGGAGCCAGTTTTGTCAGCTCATTGAGAAGCAGAATCTCTTGATCTGCAGTCATCTCTGGTGTCCCCAGCATGTGCCAAGGTCAGATGAGTTCTCCAGCCATCCAGCTATAAGCGGATACCTTCCAAATGTTGTAAAACATAATTCCCATCTACCCCAGCAGCAGAATAACAGAATCACAGAATTGGAAGGGATCTTGGAGATCATCTAGGCCAACCCTATGCTCAAGCAGGAGACCCTATACCATTTCAGATGATAGGCTGACCAATCTCTTCTTGCAAACCCCCAGTGATGGAGTACCTTCAACTTCTGAAGGCCCACTGTCCCACTGATTAAATTGTTCCCAATATTAGGAAATTTCTTCTTAGTTCTAAGGTGGTTCTCTCCTTGATTAGTTTCCACCGATTGTTTCTTGTTCTGCCTTCAGGTGCTTTGAAGAATACATCCCCCTCTTCTCTGTGACAGTTCCTCAAATAATGAAAGACTGGTATCATATCACCCCTACTCCTTCTCTTCATTAGACTAGACGTACCAAGTTTTACAACCGTTCTTCATATGTTTTAGACTCCAGTCTCCTAATCTTCTTTGTTGCTCTTCTCTACACTCTTTCTAGCGACTCAACATTTTTATATCGTGGTGACCAAAACTGGTTGCAATGACTGATGAAAATAGACTTTCAATAACAATAGCACTTATATACCACTTCATAGTGCTTCAAAGCCCTCTCTAAGTGATTTACAGAGTCAGCATGTTGCCCCCAACAATCTGGGTCCTCATTTTACTGACCTCAGAAGAATGGAAGGCTGAGGCAACCTTGAGCTCCTCAGAATTCAGGATCACCTTGGGATACCAATGGAGAATATTTGTAGCTCAGGGTTGAAATAAGGGGTCCTTGGTGCTCTCTGAGCTTGCTTGTTTTCTTGCAGACATTTCATTACCCTAACTAGCTAATATCATCAGTGCTCTTGGGGTATCAACAGAGAAGTTGAGAGGTCAGCCCCAAGTATTGTACAAGATACATGGAGGCTGGATTTCATTCAAGAATTGTGGCCATCATCTTGATTGTTTTTGCTGCTCCTTAGATGTCTGTAAAACTCCTTATATTACTTCAAGACTCAATAACTAATGTGTGGGCTTGTAAAATGTTTAGAATTGAAAATTGTTGTTTTGAGTTTGCAACAAGCTGTTTGAAACCTTCCAGAAGTGTTTGAAAGTGAAGCATCTGTTCTGAACTGGAAAGCAAGCTGTCTCAAGTTTGAAACGTTTCCAGGAGAGCTGGAAAAACTCATTTCAAATTCAGATCAGCAGTTTTGAACAGAGAATGAAGAAGTGCAGCATATTTTATGTTTGAAGCAGTTTGCATATCCATAACATTTCTTGCAAGAACCTGCAGAAGCATTAATGAGTCAAGGGGGGACAAGTCCAAAGCACTCATCATAGGGTCCCCCATACAAAGTCCACCCCTTCTGTACTTGTATGTGCGATCACAGTAAAATTATGAAGGGGTGAAGCTTGAATTGGGACCACAAAACTCTTCTTTCTTCATTTCAGCAGCATCGTAGTTGGAGATGCTATGCCAGCTATTACATAGGGGATCTGTGTCACAATGCTCCCGAGTGAAGGCTCCCAGCATCACCGTCATTGGTTCATTATGTTAGTGTGGTGGAATGTGGTCAAGATTCCCAGGAGGGAGGGATTGCATTCCAGAAAAGCAAGAGACAACTCAGATCAGATAGTTTGTGTGAGAGAAAGAGGGTGAAGTTGGCTCCTCCCTAATGGTTTTCAGAATCTGTGCTTCATGGGAGTCATCATTTTCTTTAGTTTGGCAAGATTGATGTCAGCCTCCAAAAACACAAGAAAGATACTTAGAGTTATTTCTAAGCACTCACCTTTATTCTTCCTCACCTATAGATAGAATCTTGCCAAACTAAAGCAAACTACCACCCAGAATCTACCACGGTTGGTAAGGACTCTGTGCTAGCCTGATTCTCACAACATGCTGACTCAGAAATTACAACTCCAGTGTTGTAACCTCAAACAGTCACTAAATGAATGGTTGTAAGTCAAGCACTACCCATATGGGACTTCCTTCCTTGCTTAGCAGATTCTCTAACGTTTCTGAGAATACATTTATCGAAGGAGAAGCTATCCTTGAAATGTGTATCTTATCTCAGTTCCCTGAGTAATCTATCTTCATTGAGTGAAAAGTAAGAAGGCCAACAAGATCTTAAAATGAAACATGGTTTCACAATCTCAATAAAAGCATAAATACTCCAGTAAAATGTTCTAATATTACGTTCTATGAAATATTCTAATCCCAGGACATTTCACAGGGCAAAGCAAATTCTCTAAGCCTCAGCCATAGACTGCCTTTCAATACCACTATATGCTTTTGCTTCTTCCTAATCTGTGGCCTGAGAATTTAGAAATTTTAGGCACCTTCGCAGATGAGTTAATGGAAAATCTTCCAGGAGGAAATCAAACCATCTTCGACCCATCCATAAATTTTAACTCCTCCTGACTAGGCAACCTGATTTTTTTAGAAGTCTTCTCGCAACCCTGAGAAGGGAATGAATTTTTCATGGGCTTTTCAAATATTGATGCCTTTTTGCTGGAGCTCTAAGTCAAAACTGAATAGCGTCATCGCAACTGTGACATTTAGGGGTGCTGTGTCTTTCCTAGTCTCATTCCCAGATGAGTTAAGTGAAATGCATCACAGCAGGATAACCTTCTTTGATTCAGATTCCACTGGAAATCTAACACAGTGTTTCTCAACCTGGGTGACTTTAAGAATTCTGGGAGTTGAAGTTCACACATCTTAAAGTCACCCAGGTTGAGAAGCACTGGTCCTCAACCAGCAAAGAAGTGTGTCCTGAACAAGGTAGTATGAGAGGAAATAAATTATTGTGACTCTCAACAGCTGTTGAAAACAAAGGAGATTTTACTCCCCGAAATAGTAAAATGCACAAGCATACAAGTTGTCATATATTAATTAATTTGGAAGACAAATTCTGTGGGAATGTCTCTTTACAAATTCCACACAGGCAGTATCATTTAAATCCAGCCCAAATTTTGTATAATTTCCCCAAATTTGGCAATTTTCAAGATTCAGCTCCTAGAATTCTCAGAAACGGTTTCCAGGAACCAAAGCACAAATTATAAACGTGGTGCTTTATCAGAGAAGACAGGATTATCAAGAAAATTTCACATTTAGCAATTGTTCAAAAAGTGTGTTTTTCTGAAAGATTGCAGTAGGGTTTGCCAGTTTCTTTTAATGTGTTAAGGAAATGTTTGTATAAAAATGAATGGATTTTTGAAAAAGTGCATATAAGTGCCTTTTGCTGGGGAAAGTGTCTGCAAAAATTAGAATATTAGGCAAAATTACAAAGCAGGAATCTCTCGGGCAGAGAAACCTGTAGTGAAATGCATGCATTATAACCATTAAGCTCAATGAGCCAAATTGGACTATTTCACAAATTTTGACGCATTTTTCTCCTTGCTAGCTCAAGATAGTGACTTAGAAATAGAAACAGAATAGAACTGGAAGGGACTTTGGAGGTCTTCTAGCCCAACCCCCTGGTCCAGTTTACATGGTAACTTTGACTTCAGACCAGCAAGAGGTCCATTGTTCAATGACCATCATCCCATTAGAGCAGGGGTGTCAAACTCACATCATCATGTCATTGTCATGTGACGTATCGCAACTTTTCCCCCCTTTGCTAAATGGGGGGGGGGGAGGGTGTGACGCATCTGGCCCGCGGGCTATGAGTTTGACACCCTTGCATTAGAGTCATCCACAAGTCCTTGAGAAGGTCACCCTCAGTGGGTATAAGAATTCTGTTAGCAGAAATCTTGAAAAATTGACTTCGGACTGGTCCTCACACTTAACGACTATTGCAGGTTGTCCTCGATTTACGACCATAGTGGGGACCAGAATTTCTGTTCCTAGGGAAGGCCATTGTTAAGTGAGTGGCGCCCAATTTTAAGGTCCCTTTTGCCGTGGTTTTTCATCAAATCGCTTCTGTTATCAAGTGAATCACATGGTTGTTAAGTGAATCCAGATTTTGCTCGACGAAAGCTGGTTGGGAAGATCGCAAAGGGGGATCACCTGACTCTGGGATGCCGCTACCATCACAAACACATGCCAGTTGCCAGAATTTTGATCATGTGACCATGGGGATGCTGCAACAGTCGTAAGTGTGAGGACCCGTCCCAAGTCCATTTTTCAGTGCCAGTATTACTTTGAACATTCACTTAATGGTGGTAAGTTGAGGGTTCCCTGTCGACTTCTCAGTGCTGCAGGAATATTCGTATATCTTATTTCTCTGGGTTGCCTCAGAAGTCTTGGGGGAGGGAGGAGGGGAAGGGGCAACATCTTTATGAAAAAAATTGCAAGGCTCCCGCACTCTTGTGCTTCTAGGTTTGACTGTTTATTCCATCTAATTTGCTTGCACAAAAGCTGGCTCACTGCATAATGACAGGCTTGGTTAACTGTTGTGACTTTTTAATTTTCTTTTTTTTTTTTAAAAAAAAAAAAAAGGAAAAGAAATAATGAAATGCCTGGAACGCTTGCGATATTTAAAGTTGTTCCATTTAGAGAGGGCGGGCAGGGTGCGCCCTGTTATTTATTTGGTGCCAATTGACAGATCTTTTCACCGCCACTTCGCTCGAGCGCAAATTATTAATGCAGAAGGCGACGCAATGTAACGTTTGGTATTTATATTGTAATTTAAGGATGCTTTTAGAGCCAAACACCCTTGACTTGGG
>JANHFL010000157.1:107802-120813 GCA_032468155.1 Oxyrhabdium leporinum
TTCAACTTTGGAACAATGCTAAAAGGGAAACAGAGAAACTAACTAACCAAGCAGAGAAGCAATCTAGAACTAAGGAGGAAATTTCCTAATGGCGAGAACAATCAACCAACGGAAAAGCTTGCCTTCAGAAGTTGTGGGTGTTCCATCACTGGAGGCTTTCGGAAAGAGACTAGACAACCATTTGTCTGAAATGGTATAGGGTTTCCTGCTTGAGCAGGGGGTGGAGCAAGAAGACCTCCGAGATCCCTTCCAACTCTATTATTTTATGTTCCTTTAAGACAGGGGTTTCATTTCAGAACAGGAAATTGCTTCTAGTTAAGATACTTTGGATCCTTTTTCTAAGCTTTACATATTTAATGATAACGGAAGGTGGAAGGGAAGAGAAGGATGACCAACAGCATGGGGTGTGAGCTCAGTTGGTGATGGAAGGGGGCTGAAGGATGAGGTAAGGGACAGATCATCATGGAGAAAAATCTACCTGTGTGGTCACTAGCAGTCAACAATGCGTTGTTGGCACATAATCAACCAATCATGTTTAATAAATATTTCAAGGCAAGTAATTCGAAATCACACCGTCTTCTTTTACGAAGCATCAAATAATCTTCAGTAGCACATTTATGTCAATAAAGACTTTTCTGAAGTGGTTTTATATACTGTAGATAAGATAACCCCAAATTACCAGATTTTTCTGGGTAAAGAATTTCCTGTCACTTCCCAGAACTCTGCTATATAAGAAATACATCAAGAATGTATTATTTTAACACCCTGCATTTTATGGTTTGCAAACTCTGATTTCTGCTAAAATGATAGCAGCAGCAGAGTGAGGAAATGGGATGCTTTCTATCAAATCTGACGTCAGTTTCTTCTTTGAACCTTTCTGCACTTTATCGGTACAGTTTTTAAAAACTCTTCTATGGTGACTGAGGGCTGAAGGACCAGCCCAAACCAGCAGTGACAGAATTGCTAAAACATTCAGCTTACAACTCTGTTTTCCTGGGACGGAAAGAAAGGTGGAACAAAGTAGCTTGATTTATCCTCTTGAATGGAAATCAGAATGATACTGGAATTAGAATGTTCTTCATCGTTGGTTGGTCCCCATCATGACTATCCTGCTTCAGTCCTCAATCATCATAGAAGAGTTTGGGGAGAAATAGAAAATCTACCAAAGGCCACAATTTTTTCCATCTTGGCAACCTGTTCACTGCAGGTTTATAAAATTCTGCACTTAGCCAAGCATATTGTGTGTGTGTGTGTAATTGTGTGTGTGTGTGTGTGTGATTTTAACTACAAAGTAAAAAGTAAAAGAAAGAAAAAAAGAATAGTGCAAAGGAATAGAAAGTGAAATGAAAAATAAAGAAAAAACAAAGAATACAATAAAGAAATAGAAAAGAGATATATAAATAACTGATTTCCCACCTATGTTACAACAACTTTAGAGAAATTTAATAACTCCAACTAGTTTGATGCAATGGACAACCTATTCCCACGTGACATCTCAACTGTCAGGCATATGTCTCCTATCTGGTATACCCCAGAAATGTGGGCATGACCAATCCCAGAATTTCTGTAAATTGTAATCCCAAAACATCTGGAAAGTAATCAGGTTGGAGAAAGTCTTCACAAAAACCCTTTCAAATAACTCATTAGAAACATTTACTTTCACAAGGACCATAGGATTCTGGTTGTGAGAGACAGACTGGAAAAAGTAATTGGTTCAAGGCCCCTCTTACTTCACTGCAGATATCGTTTTCAGCTTCAACAACTTGACAAAGTTATTATCAAGATAAAATTAAAACAAGAAAGCTTGCTTTAGCAATTAGAAGAAAAGAATCTCAGAAGTTCAATTAATAATGATTATACTGGATTTAATTCTTTGACATTTTATTTTTTTCCCCCATCTATATTCTGTCTGTGTGTGTATAATGAATGAATGTCCTCTGAAAATGTCCAGGATTTGGCAATTGTCTTGAATCAAAAATTGGATGGCTTTGTACCATACACTCTACTTAATTACTGCATTAACCCATTTCCTGGGTCAACAGAATACAATGAATCTTAACCCAACCAAAGGGGCTAAAGCTCTTCCACAGAAAAAATTAAGATGAACGTTAGCCAAGCTTACCATGATGAGCAAAAACTGGATCATTGTGTGACTTGCTTGCCGAAATTTTGTGAACACAGCAGTAAATTTCCCTCTACTACACCTATCCATTTTTTTTCATGATTTGTTGTCTCTTAATTAGTTTAATAGTCTTGGCCATATGCCAAAACTGAACAAGATTAGAAATAAGGCAGACAAGAGAAGAGAAACAATAATTAAAAATATTGATTACTATTTCCTGCATGAGTAGTTACTGATTGGCTTCCATCTTTCTGCTGCAAAAGAATATGTTCTCTGAAAATTCATGCTCAATAAATGACAAAAAATGTGCTGATAGAGAGATACATAGAGGATGGATGGATGGATAGATAGATGAGAGAGAGAGATGAGAGAGAGAGAGATGAGAGAGAGAGATGATAGATCATTCAAACTCAGGAACAGAGTAAGCTGCATTCACATGTGCATGTTTTTGGATGCTATTTTCCCTGAAAATGTATTTATGGAGGTGTAATACTAATTTTGACACTGAGACCCAGATCCAACATCATCCCTGCATATGGTTCAGGCATCTGCTATTTTAGGTGAAGCAATGTTTCTTCAAAAATCAAATTTGAATCAAGTGATATTCCCTTACATCAGTTTCCTATTCAGTAACTATACCAGAATTTTCATGGGGTTGCCTTGGACAAGTATTCAGATGGATGGATGGATGGATGGATGGATGACCACATAGATAGATTTTGTCCATGGTGATCTATCTCTAACCTGTTCTTTCAAGTTCCTAATGGTACAATTATCGTCAGCATAACTAAGTCCATCCACCTTGCTACTGGTTTTTCTCTTCTTTTTCTTTCTGCCTTTCCAAGCATTAAAGCATTTTCAGAGACCTGAGTTTACTTAAAGTAAGAAAATTTGGACCTGGTCACTTGGGCCTTAAGTGAAAACTCTTTGTTTGATGATCCATCACTTCAATTTCTCTTCCATGGTATTATCTGGAGTCTTCTCCAACACCCAAGTTGAAAGTTGCCAATACTCTTCTGATGCTGCTTCTTTAAAGCCCAATAAATATTCAGAAAGTGACCAAAGTAAACATAGCAACTCTATTGCTCTTAGGTGTATCCTATTTATAACAGGTTACTCCTCATGTCAACTTCTTTGATCCTGCCTATAACATGGGACCTGCCATGTGCCAAGGGCAGGGTATTTTTAAAAATGCCATTAAGGAGGTTGGTGGGATAAGGTAGTGCTCAGTAAAACCATTAGTGGGGGTCTGGTGGCCTAGTGGTTAAGACACTGAGCTTGTTGACCTGAAGATTGACAGTTCAAGACCCAAGCACCATATGATGGGGTGAGCACCCGTTCTTGCCCCAATTCCTGCCAACCTGGCAGTATGAAAGCATGCAGATGCAAGTAGCAATAGCAATAGTACTTAGACTTATATACCACTGCACAGTGCTTTACAGCCCTCTCTAAGTAGTTTACAGAGTCAGCCGATTGCTCCCACAATCTGGGTCCTCATTTTACCCACCTCGGAAGGATGGAAGGCTGAGTCAACCTTGAGCAAGTGAGAATTGAGCTGCCACTGCAGGCAGTCGGCAGGCAGCAGAAGTAGCCTGCAGGACTGCATTCTAACCACTGCGCCACCACGGCTCGTTAGATAAGTAGATAAATGGGTACCACTTCAGTGGAAAGGTAACAGTGTTTCATGCACCTCGGCATATAATCATGCTGGCCACATGTCCATGGAAGCATCTTCATACAACACTGGCTACCTCAACTAGGAAATAGAGATAAGCGCCATCCCTTAGAGTTAGACATGACTGGATGGGAAATCTTTATCTTTTTTTAGAACCATTAGAGACAAGCCAGGTCAAAAAAGAGTGTTGCAGAGGATTCACAAAATCATGGAACTGGAAGGGAATCATCAAATCCAGCCTCTGGTTCAAAAACCCCAGCGAAGAGAAAGAAACCATTCATTGGGAACATGTTCCACTGATTGGCAATTTTTACAGTAAAAAAAGAGCTAAGCTCAATGTGACAGCTTAAAAGGTAGCATTTAGTGCATAGGTGGAAATTTTTTATTAGGTTGATATAAAAGGAACAGTGAGCCTCAGTTCCTCTCTCTGATAGTCTAACTGCACTTCATAAAGCCTGCTTTAATTACAGCCAAGAACTCCCATAGAAATTCCTTCTGATCCAACATACCACGTGCTCTTCCTGCACAAAGTCTCTTCTTCCTTCAGGTGCCACAGGATGATTGGGGAGGATACCCAACATCGGGGAAGGATGGCGAGATCCCTTGTCGACGGATGCGGAGTGGCAGCTACATCAAGGCCATGGGAGATGATGACAGTGGGGACTCAGATACCAGCACCAAAGTGTCCCCCAAGGATGTGGCCCGGCGTGAGGCGTACCGCCGTTCATCCAGCGTAGATCAGGCCAGAACCAAGTAAGAAGTTAGGAAGGATGCTAATATTTCCTGGTTACTACAAGGGGAATGCTTAAGAAAAGATGAACATTGAACTGAGCTGTGATCTATACATAAAGCATACTCTCTTAATCAAGCAAGAAGCCACAGGAAACCTGAGTGAGGTTTCCTAATACCAGTAACAAAACTGATATATTATGGGGGGAAGGCAAAATGGGTAGGGATAGAGGATAATGGTGTCTCTCTTCAGGGAAGTCATAGAAAGAGAGTAGCAGAAGAAGTAAGTTGGGGATGTGTTTGCTTGTTCCTGAACTCAGATTAGGGGGCAATTATTCTTCCTGACCTAAGTGAGACATGGGATACCTGGAGGAGTTGGGCAGGGCAGGAAAAAGCTAGCCTTCAGGACCATGGATAGCTCCAGAGAGCCAACATGCCCCAATGATCGGAGGGTTTGTATCCTTACTGAGCCAGTCTTCCTCTTCCTTGACTCCACCGCTTCCTGAGGAACTGAAAGTCAGATCAAATCAAAACTTTCCTATGGTGATTGATGAGAAACATCAGAGCAATTTAATGACAGTCAATAAAGGAGAATATTTGTAGCTCAGAGTTGAAATAAGGGGTCTTTGATACTCTCTGAGCTTGCTTGCTTGCTTGCTCGCAGATATTTGATTACCCAAACTAGGTAACATTATCAGGGCTAGCATTAACAATGTTAACTAGTTTGGGTAATCAAATATCTGCAAGAAAACAACCAAACTCATAGAGCACCAAGGACCCTTTAATGACAGACAGTCTGAAGTCTACCTATCTGGTCATTGTTCTGTGCTGTTCTGGAGCTAACATGGTATCAGGTCAAGGGCCCCAAATTCTCCCGATCTTCTCTCTAGGTTCTACCTATTTCATAGGAGCAGAAAACTTGGCCATGTTAAACCAGCCTGTCCACCCAGCCTCCTTTCCATGTGTTCTGCTCCTGTCCTGCTTTGGGGGTTTGTTCAGAAACCTTTCTTCCCCATGTCTCTCATTAGGTTTGCAAGTAGACACTATTCTGACTCATATATCTGTAACTGTCCCAGCTGCTGCACACCACCCCGAATCCGGCCACGGGGACAAGGGTATGGACGTTCCTTCACCACTGGGCAGGTGAGGTGGTTTTTCTCTTCCGTTCTTGGATTGTAGAAAGCTTACCAAGTAGAAGTGATGGACAGTCATGAGAAGTAACACCGATATCAATTTAGCTGAGTGGAAATTGTGTCACATAACTTACGGTATTATAACCGGATGGCTGGGATACAGAATATTGAGAGTCTGTCATTTTTTTCCCTGCTTGTATTGAGAGCCTGTCATTTTTTTCCCCCTGCTTGTAGTGAGATGATCAAATAAAAAGTCAATTTTGGGAAAGGAGGCATTTGTTTGCATTTCATTGTCCCTATTGAGATGCTTGCAAGTACAGCTTTTTTTTCTCCAGGGATATTTCATTAAGAAATGCTCCACCAAGCAAGAAGAGAATTCTAGATCATCCTTCTTTGGGGAGCAAAAGCTTTCTGGAACAAAGGCTAGCAATAGCTATAGCATTTAGACTTCTATACCACTTCACAGTGCTTTACAGCCCAGTCTAAGCAGTTTACAAAGTCACCTCCAAGAATCTGGGTCCTCATTTTACTGACCTCAGAAGGATGGAAGGCTGAGTCAACCTTGAGCTGGTCAGGATTGAACTCTTGGCAGTGGACAGAGTCAGCCTGCAATGCTGCATTCTAACCATTTCGCCACCACAGCTCTTAGCTAGGTGCAATGATTGGTCTGATAGCTAACTGAAAAATGGCAGTGCCATCAAGCAAATGAGGAATGTTCCATTCACAAATATCTGCAATGCAAGCCCTCTCTGTTGAACCAGAATTGCCAGTGGAAATGACTAAATTTGATTGGATACCAGACATGTCAGCCAGGCTGCTTTGGCTTAAGAAACCTTGGCTGCTATGCTTTGGTCTGATGCATGCTCACCTTAACTGCATCCGTGAATTATTCGTCCCTTTCTACATTTTGGCATCTGCATGCTTTGCCATTCAATCATTCAGAGCACCATATACACCAACCCATTTCTGCAGAGTAATCCTGGAATGGCTTTCAGCCTCTGGAGCCAAAAATTCACACTTTGCATTCCTGAGATTTCATTTGCACTGCATCTTGGAAAGAGGAAAGAGAACTGATAAGTCACAAATCACACTGTGCTTTTATTTATCATGATTGGGAAAAAGAGAGTGAGGGCGCTGATATTTATTTATTGCATACAGCGCATTAGATTTGCAAACATAAAAAGGCCACCCTGGTTGTGAATAACAGATATTTGTGTCAGTGGGGAAAAAAAGGGAAAACATTGTTAAGATATGTCTAATTAACTTACGGAATTCACTAAGACAAGATGCAGCAATGGTACAGTGGAATTTCAAGGGAAGAATTAGTTACAGTAACTGAAACTGTGGGTTAGGGCATCTAAAAAATTGGGGAGAAATTTTGCAGTGAATTTTACATTTTCAAACCAGCGCACAAATCAAAATTGTTCTTCGGACTTTGTACTTTTACACACACAAACACACAGACATACGTATGTATGTTACTATATGACATCATAATATTAGGCAGAGGCAGAATTGCAAACAAAAACTTGCAAGAATAATTGTGTGCAAAATTCATTACAATATATTATGGAGTTTTTTTAAAAAAAATAATCTTGAACTACTGCAGGACTAGACAAGCCAAATGCACACAAAGAAAAATGAGAAACAGAATCAAAACTGACAGATTTGCACAAATGAGAAATAGAAAGCAACTGAGAGCAACTGAAATTGACAGATTCTCCCATCCCCAACAATGGCTAAGTGAATCATACATAAATCTGAAGATTTCCAAACTCTTGAAGTAGGTGCTTTTCTGAACAATTGAAAGAAACAGAACTTATCTTTTCACAATCCAAAACAGGCATTTGTTTTGTTTGGAAGAAGTCTTAAATTCATCACTCTTACTGGCAATTAACCATTTGCATAGGTTTGAGTGGAATTTAAGTATACTTGGTGTGAATCAAAGCAGAAATTATCTTTGCAATTTCCAGCAATTGCAACTAAGCAGCATACCCGAATCAACCAGCCTTTATAAAATAAGACTGATTTGCTTTTAACTTGGAACTCTGTGGTTTTGTCTGAATAATCAATTCAAGCTGTAGCTCTTAGCTAATTAATTTAAGGCTTCGACCAATGCAAGGTTATCAATCTAATTTACACATACTGTATACTTAACTTTATTTGTTCCACTGCTAAATCCTAGTATTGAACACAGTTCACTGGGGACAAGTTTCCTTGAACACTGCCTGGCATTTGGGGAGTTTGCAGTGACTGACTTTACAGATAGTCCTCTACTTATGACCAGAATTGACCAGAATTATGGTTGTAAGTCATGCCATTTGTCAAACAGATCGTCATGTGACTGATCCCGATTTTACGACCTTTTTTGAAGCAGTCATTAAGTGAACTCAGCAATTTTAAAACAAATGCAGCGGTCGTAAAACAAACACGGCGAACTTGATGGTCTTTAAATGAACCTATTGTCCACAATGGGCTTTTTTTTTACTTTTTTTTTTTTTTGCAGAAATTAGAAGTAAATATCAGTTTCTAGCAAAAAAAAAAAAAAACTTTGCAAATTGTAGTCACATGACTGCAGGATGCTGCAAATAGCTGAAAGGCGGATTGGTTGCCGAGCTCCCCCAATGCATTCACACATGACCGCAGGGGAGCGGCCAGCTGTCAGAACTTCTAATTCAGTTTGCAACTTTGAATGGTCTCTAAGCGATCAGCAGTAAATTGAGGGCTGCCTGTGCAAATCTCACTGTGCAAGGTATGGTCCATTTAAATACAGTTCGTTGAAGAAGCCTCAATTTTGATTTCGGCATGGTCTCTGAAAGAAATGGTGAGGTTCAGGCAATACATTGAGATGATAGCCAACAAGCGACCACAGTTTGACTTGAGGTGGTATCAGAATCCAGCAATACACTTTTGTTGTAATGGTGAATGGTGAGATTTGTGAGAACATAGACCCATCAGAAATTTGACACTAGGTAGATACATTCCTTTGAGGGTACATTTAGTAGGACAACTTATGGATAAATTATTGAATGTGTGAATAAGTCTGAATTACCTCCTCTTCACTCTTTCGTTGTCTTCCCAGATCAATGATGAGTTGAACCATCAGTTTGAGGCTGTGTGTGAGTCTGTTTTTGGAGAGGTAGAGTCCCAGGCTGTGGAGGCTTTGGATCTGCCCGGTTGCTTCCGCATGCGCAGCCATAGTTACCTGCGGGCCATTCAAGCTGGATGCTCCCAGGACGATGACTGCCTCTCTCTCTTCACCATGGCAACAACCACTCACCAGCCTGGCCAACCTCTCACCAGCAGCATCCTCAAGCCAAGCACCTGTAAGTACCAAGAAGAACCTCAAGGTAGGGATGAGCAACCTCTAAGTAGATGAGATTAACAGAAGACCTTTTGGTAGCATGATATAATGTGATGGAAAGGAATTTAGAGCTGACCTTGAGGAAGGTATGAGAATCCTGTTCTATGGAATTATGTGGATCTCGCCATAGTTTTAGGCAGGAAGCTATATCTGAACCAACTTACAGGCTAATAAACCAACTTCTCGCTTTCAGTTTCAGGAATGTAGAATTCTATTTATTGTACCTAAACATGACTTTCTTGTTTCTGTTATAAATTAATTCACATTACCTTGTATTTGTACAGGAAAGAATAAAGACAAAAACTGATTGGGTTTTCTGTCCTTGGACAACCTTATCAATAAACTGGGTCTATAAATGTAACAGACAGAAGGAATAACTTGAAGAACAAAGGGAAGATCCACAACTAAAACAACAGTCAGATAAGAGACATCTGTGTCCTGTGGAGAAGTGAAATTAGAGAAAGCATCTCATACATGATCTTCCCTCATTCTCATGAAGATAAAGAAGGGAAGATAAAACACATTGAGATTTGCAAGATTCTCTTATTATAACCTTACAATAAAAATAATATTTACTTGAGGGTCTTTGGCTTCCAAGTCTGGTCTACCTGGGAGAACTGACATCAAGTCTGGATGAAGTTCCTCCCTCTCTTAATCTTCATGAGAACTAAGGAAGGTCAGATCTGAAAGTTTTCTCAAATTACATTTTGGCCTTGGACTCAGATTTTTTTATCTGACCATTGTATAACAAAATAATAGAGTTGGAAGGGACTTTGGAGGTCTTCTAGTCCAGAAGTCCCCAACCTTGGGAATGTTAAGACTTATGGACTTTAATTCCCAGAATTCCTCAACCAGCCAGCATGGTATCCAACTTACAACATGGTTGGCTGAGGAATTCTGGGAATTGAAGTCCATAAGTCTTAACATTGCAAAGATTGGGGACCCCTTTTCTAGTCCAATCCTCAGCTCAAGTGGGAAACCTTATAGCATTTCAGACAAATGGTTATCCAATCTCTTCTTAAAAGCTTCCAGTGTTGGAGCACCCACAACTTCTGGAGGCAAGTCGTTCCACTGATTAATTGTTCTAACTATCAGGAAATGTCTTCTTAGTTCTAGGTTTCTTCTTTCCTTGATTAGTTTCTATCCACTGCTTCTTGTCCTCCAAAGATACTTTGGAAAATGGTTGATCCCCTCTTCTTTGTGGCAGCCCCTTAGACATTGTTTTGGTTGCAACTCTTCCTGCTGTTCCTCAGAGTTATTCCTTCTGCCCATTTCAATAAATAAATACCAAACCAGGCAGCCTTGGGACAAGAGGGTTGTGGTGCCCTAGATGTAACCTAGTAGATGCTAATCAAAGTGTGGCATCCTTTTTAATTGTTCCATTTTGCTTTCCTTTCTATTCCCTACCCAACCCCAACCTCCATATAGCTTTTAGTTACCGGAAAGCTCCACCAGCCCTCCCTTCAGGAATCAAAGCCAAGCCCCTCATTGCTGTTACAGCCCAAAGCAGCACCGAATCTACCCATGACAGTTTCCTGCCCAGAGAGGTCAACCGAAGTTCATCCTGGGCCAAAGAGGCCACCAAGCACTGCAACTCCTCTGAGAGTTTAGAAAGCACCAAGATCACTGCCATGTCTCTGGATTTGCCTTCGGTCCAATCCCGGACTTCCCCCAAACCTTCCACCCTTATCATCAGGACGATTCCAGGGAGGGAAGAGCTAAGAAGTTTGGCTCGCCAGAGGAAATGGCGTCCATCTATTGGTGTTCAGGTAGGTTTGGGATGCTGGAGGGAAGCTGTATCTTGGCTGGGGCCAGTTCAAGAAGCACTGCTTGTGACCAGCCTCTTACTTTACTCCTGTCATAATCATTGACCGTCATAAATGTAGTATCTTCTTTACTCCCCTCTTATTGGTATTATTATGAGAATGATTATTATTATTCTGTTGCTTTGAAAGTACACTAGAGCTTCTGCACCAGACACAAATTCCTTGTGTGTCTAATTACACTTGGCCAAATAAAGTATTCTATTCTATTCCATTCTGTTCTGTTCTACTTCTCGCTACATTCTGTTCTGTTTTACTCTACTCTACTCTACTCTACTCTACTCTACTCTACTCTACTCTACTCTACTCTACTCTACTCTACTTTACATTCTATTCTATTCTATTCTATTCTATTCTATTCTATTCTATTCTATTCTATGCAAGTCATGGGTCTTCTAAAGACTAAATGTTTTGATGAGACATCTCTATATCTATTCTATTCTACTCTACTCTATTCTATTCTATTCTATTCTACTCAAGTCTTTGGTGGTTTTTGAGGTAGTCTTTCTGAAACTGTAGCTTCCTCAGCCACATTTGCAAGGCAAACAGCAAAAAAGAAAGGAAAATGTTGAGTGAATCTTGAGTAAATTAAATTTTCTTTAGAAGACCCATGAAATTTGGACTACAGAGGGTTCTTCCATCCATCTCACATCCTCATAAAAAATGAAATTGCCTTCAAGCTTAAAGATACAATGCCTTGGTTGCTAGAATATGATTTCTGGTCTCTAGCTTCATTTCTGTGCTACTGACTTACAGTGTCTTCATGGCATAAACTATCCATTGTTGAAGTGAGATGGAGGTGGAGTCTACACTACTCTTATTCTGGGATAATGAAAACTGTATGGCTCAAGAAAAAGCTATAAATCACTAATGTGGAAATGATATGGGTGTGCTCGAAGACATCTTGGCTATGTTTATATTGCAGATTTAATCAAGCCCATTGGTGGCTTTCCTTTGTTGTTGTTCTTGCCTTTGTTTCTCAAACATTGCACCCTCTGAGGCAACCATGCTTGCCAAACTGTAGGGAAACAAGAGTTCACATTGTACAGGTGCCTGGAAAACACAATACATTTTCTCCAGTCCAACTCCTGAACATTAGCTCAGTTCAGTTCTCCCATCAGGCAGGGCATTCTCCAAGAAGACTCCCGAAAGTTGCAAATCTAAAGATCTAAAAAAAAAAAAAAACCTCAAAGGGATGTATTTGTAGCTGACTGAGTAAACATTTCCATAGTTTGCTGACATTTTTCCTCTGAGGATATCAGTCTGCCAACTGGACCTGGTAGTCTGGTTTTGCTGATAAGCTGCTGCTTCAAAGAATCCGTAGGTTACGCTAAGCAGCACTTTGATTTTGAAGGCAAAGGGTGCTCCAGAGCCTGGACCTGGATCCTTGCATAGCATCTGTTTGAAACTTCTTAAAGTAGCTGTTTCTTTGCACAAGACGCTGTGATCCTTCAGTTGATCCTGGGAAAAGTTGTCCTTGGTTTAAGGACATGCAGCTGGGTATTGCATCCACAGTCCAAAGCCATGTTTTGTCTTCAGAACCAAAGTACCACATGGCCCTTGACATCAGGGATTTGGTGCTCATTGTTGTCAGGCTAAGTTATTCCCCCAAACAATAACTTTGCTTTGTGTGATGACTTAAGAGAGGAGATGACTGAGTACATTTTAACCTCAGTTCAAATTGGATTTGAACCAGGGTGGCCAGAGGCAAACTAAGTCAAAGAACCTCCTTGAGCAGACAGCATTGTTCATAACTGTAATGGCTAAGCAATTAAAGACACTGAGTTTGTCAGCTGGAAAGCTGACAGCTCAGATTTGAGACCCAGGCATTGCACGACAGTGTGAGCTCCTGTTACATGCTCCAGCTCCTGCCCACCTGGCAGTTGGAAAGTGTGGAAATGCAAGTAGATAAATAGGTACACTTTTGTGGGAAGGTAACAGTGTTCAGTGCATCTCGGCATATAGTCATGCCAGCCACATAACCATAAAAGTATCTTCAGACAACACTGGCTCCCTCAGCTAGGAAATGGAGATGAGCACCATCCCTGAGAGTCATACACGACTGCACAGGAGAAAGCCTAGGTGGCACAGTGGTTAGAGTGTTGAACTGCAGGCCACTTCTGCCGATTCAATCTAGCGGTTCAAATCCCACTAGGCTCAAGGTT
>JANHFL010000157.1:120913-143168 GCA_032468155.1 Oxyrhabdium leporinum
AAGCTGTAAACCGCCCCGAGTCTTCGGAATGGGGCGGTATATAAATGTAAAAATAAATAAATAAATAAATAAATTACCTTTACAGTTCATAAGTATGTGGCACAATCCTCAACAGAGCAAAAAGGATGTCATGTGCATTGTGACATCCCAACACAAACAGCTTTCATATTGCATCTCGGTATGCAAGTCAGGAGGGACTGCATCATGTTGTCACAGCACATTTCATCATTTTCCCATATGGCCTCTTCTCAGATGCAAAGTTTCTGAGGCCTTCAGGTCTTACTTTAGATATTCCAGAAGGACCCAGAAGGTCCACAAAGGAACCGAATAGTGGATGGTGTAAAGCCTTTGGGCTGACCCGTGTGGGCACTTCTGGAAACTGTACGTAAAGTGTACTGACAGAGTAGAATATTTGTAGCTCAGAGTTGAACTGTGGGGTCCTCGGTGTTCCCCGAGCTTGCTGGTTTCCTTGCAGATATTTCATTACCAAACTAGGTAACATCATCAGTGCACTGCTTGTCTATAACTGAAGCAGCCCTGATGGACTGTGGTTACCATATCTGAGTGAGCAATTGGTTTTCACACCATCCTACTCAAAACTCTCCATCTAGAATCACTCTGTGAGACAGATGGGCAGTTTTGTAAATGTGATGAATCAATCAATCAATGTATGCAATATAGCTCAGAGAATGCTTGCATCTGTTTGCCACCACTTTAATCTTAGCTCCTTCCCACCATTCTTTTTTTTTTAAATTAACTTACCTCTGATGTTTCTAATGGGCACCAACTTCGTCACCATCCTTAATCCTGTTTTTAAATATAAGCTCAGGCATCATCGCTTATTCTAAGAGAAGCTCGGGAAGAGCCAAGAGACCTTCACGAGAACCCATGATTCTTGGCCTGCTTTCAACAGCTTCTTAGCACACACAGACCTAGCTGGCCATTTCTTTGAATGCTAATCAGCCGAGAACATTTCAATAAAAATTGAATGTTCCCACCCTCTTTCTTTTTCTTGACCCTCAAACTAACAAATGAAGATTAAATGTCAGAAAGGAAAACCAAGAGACCTTAAAATCATCTTAAGCAATGTTTAGACTTTTAAAACTCCCTTGGGGATTTTTATCTTTATTCTGGCTGGTATTTTTCTGACTAAATACTGTATATGCTTAATCAAATATAATCCTCTCCCTCTTCTTCTCTTTAATCCTCATCTAATTTATTCTGGTGCCAGGGGAAAATAACAAAAGTATTTATTGACTATCCCTTTCAAGCCTTTGCATTTTTAGGAAAGGTGGATCCCGCTAGCAACAAAGATGAAGTTCACTTGCAAGGAAAATGGGGTTAGGTGGTTCCTGTTTGTGATTCTTATGAGATGGAAGAGAATGTCTTAGCAGATTGGGTGAACCAGGCTGTCCCACTAAGCTCCAATTTGTTTGGGCATAAAAATAACTGAAACTAAACAAAAAGGGGAGCTACCTAGAACTAAGGAGGAATTTCCTAACAGTGAGAACAATCAACCAGTGGAACAGAAGTTGCCTCCAGAAGTTGTAGGTGCTCCATCACTGGAAGTTTTTAAGAAGAGACTGGACAACTATTTGTATGAAATGGTATCAGGTCTCCTGCTTGAGCAGGGGGTTGGACTAGAAGACTTCCAAGGTCCCTTCCAACTCTGTCATTCTGTTGCAAGCATTATATTCTATAAATCGTGGTTTAGGATATAATGTACAGGTAGCCCTTGACTTACAGCTACCACTGGGAACAGAATTTTCGACTTAAACAAGGCAGTTAAGTGAGTCGTGCCCAATTTCACAAACTTTTTTGCCATGGTTGTTAAGAGAATCATTGATATTATTTAAGTTGTTAAGTAAATCAGGCTTCCCCCATTGATTTTGCTTGTCAGAAGCTGGCTTAGGAAGGTCACAAATGGCGATCATGTGATCCCAGGATGCTGCAATTATCATAAATACATAAACCCAAATTTTAATCATGTGACTGTTAGGGATGCTGTGACAATCATAAGTTTAAGTCAGTTTTTAAAATGCCGTTGTAACTTTGAACAGTCGCTAAATGAATGATTGTAAGTCGAAGACTGCCTGCATTGTGTGGAACCAGCATTAAAGTAGCAGTTTGAACAGCTGCATGAATGCACAACAACACAAGCAGTCATAAAGAAGAGGGGATTGACTCATTCTCTTAAGGCTTCAGGGGGCAGGACAAGAAGTAACAGGTAGAAGATCATTAAAGAGAGATCCAACCTAGAAGAAAGGAGAAATTTTCTGACAGTGAGAGCAATTAATCAATGGAATCGCTTGCCTCCCGAGTTGTGGGCGTTCCATCACTGGAAGTTTTCAAGAATAGACTGAACTATCATTTATCCAGGATGGTTTATAAGCTGCCTTGAGCTAGAAGACTAGAAGACCTCTGAGGTCCCTTCCAGCCCTATGATTCTAACCTTATGAGATAATACTGATATAACTAGTTTTCATTGAGTAGACACAGTCAAATAAGAGCCCTCTCAACAGTTCAGACTGCAGATCTCACAATTCCCTTCTTTTGGCCTTGTTGGCCAGAGGGGGATGTTGAAGTATGAAACAAGTAGAGCAGGGGCAACTTTAAGATTTGTGGACTTCAACTCTTAGAATTCTGGGAGTTGAAGACCACAAGTCTTAAAGTTGTCAAGGTTGGAGACCCCTGAACTAGAGGGCTTGTGATCTTCAAAGTGTGTCAGTCATTGTCTGGTTCACTGGTGCAGGAACACAGTTGCAATAGGCTTCCCAAGGAATTGTGAGTGATGGATGTAGATTAAAGATTTTTGCAAATTGGTTTGGCCACTGAAGGATTCTTAATATTTAAACCCATCTACCGTGTTTCCTGCGTTTACCTCTGACCAATTCAATATTAGAAAACCAGTTTGGTGTGTTGGTTAAGGCATCAGGCTAGAAACCAGGCAATGGGAAGTTCTAGTCCCACCTTAGGCACAAAACAAGCTGGGTGACCTTGGGCCAGTCCCTCTCTCTCAGTCCTAGGAAGGAGGCAATGGCTAACCACTTTTGAAATCCTGCCCAAAAAACTGTTGGGACTTGTCCAGGCATTCACCAGGAGTCAACACTGACTCAAAGGCACAAATATAAATTCAATGTCAGCTATATATTTCTTGCTCCTCCCTAGTTTTGGTGGGCTATAAAATCTCAGCATTCCTTCCCACATTGGCTTCAGCTTCAGAAACCTCCTCCTCCCTCAATGCTTTGACAAGAGCAGCCAAAGTTGCCTTCTAACCAGTACAATCACATTATTCTCACTTCACATTAGCAACAGAAAAAGTTGGAGCAATAAACTGAATCACCCTTCAAAGCACCTCATTAACAGGCCTTTCTTTTGGCTCAAGGGCATCCAGAGCGAATTAAACAAATTAAGACTCTGCTGTGAAAGTTTTGCCTGCTTTCTATTTTGTTCCTCTGTCTGTCTGTTTGTCTGTCTGTCTGTCTATCTCAATCCATCATCTATCATCTATCTATCACTATTGTCTATTTATCTATCTATCATCCATCATCTTTCTATCTGTCTGTCTGTCTGTCTATCTATACATCTATCATCTAGCTAGCTATCATTTATCACAGGAGTCCCGGCAGGCCACGGCCCATTTGGAACTAGGCCACAGAAGTGGTGGGCCAGCCTGCATGCATACAAAGTTGAACTTATAAAAGCAGCATACACATCTTCTACATATTTATCTATCTATTATTGTCTATCTATCTGTCATCTATCTTCTGTCTAACTATCTATCATCTTGTCTGTCTATCATCCATCTCACTCACTATCATCTATCTAGGTATTATCACTTATCTCCTATTGATTTATTTATCTATCATCCATCTATCTCTAGCTAGCTAGCTAACTACCTAGCTAGCTATCATCTATCTTTTACCTGTCTCTGTCTGTCTGTCTGTCTGTCTATCTATATCTATCTATTCATCAATAACAACCATCTCCCCTCTATCTATCTCTATCATCTATATATCACCTGTCTACAACTATCATCTATTTATCTGTCCCCATTCTCTATCGAGCTCTATCCTCTGTCTGTTTATCACTTTGCATATAAAAAGGAGACGAAGACGGTTACGGCACAGCCACAACCATTGTCCTCACGTCTGTGACCACCACTCCCCCCTCCTTCCAGAGCCACCCCACTTTGGACTGTTTCTCATTTTTATTCATCTTCCCAATGTGCGTTTCTGCCACCTGCCCTGCCATCTCCTTCATTAGCAGGCTTTGTCACTTAGCATCCCTCCAGGTGTTGCCGGGAGAGGTTCAATGAAGTTTAGACAAGGGTATCCAAGCGGTTCAGCTGAGGGGGCAAACAAGCGGAAAGGAAGTGTCTGATCCAACTTCATGGTGTGCAGTTGCTTTTGACAAGGTCAAAGCGTCAAAAGCAGTGGGGGCAGCACTTAACAAACCACTCCAAGCTAACACCAATGAATCAATTAAGCTGCAGTGCCGGTCTTTCAAAGACTCAGTCGTCCAGGGTTGTGTTCCGCAAAAGACGCCAATACTTTTCGTGCCATTTAGAGAGTTTGAAAAATCCTATTTACTATTTCAGTGCCAATCCTCTCCGGGACATACTCCAAACATAGTCAAGACAATGGTAAGCCTCTAGAATTTCCAACTTGATGCTTTGTTTTACTTTTAAACCAGTCCGGTGCCAGTTGCATTAAGAACAGCCTAGCGGCTTTGGGCAATGAAAGCATTTCCTGGCATGGAGAGCTGCCAGCTTCTTCACCAGGCCTCTTGTTTTTGCAACAGAAGTGAACTTATGACCCAATGGCCACAGGTAGCTTTCTGTGGGGTTGCTCTTCCAAAATGGATCGAGCATCTTCCGCAGATCTGGCAGCCTTGTGGGGTTACAGTTCAACATTTTGCTTCCTGCTGCTTGAAGAAAGCTCTGCAATAAATAAAAACACACAAACCTCTTCATGCGCACATAAATCGCACACTAACAAGTGTGTTTGCACATCAGGCTAAAATAGAGGTCGGGCAGTTTATGGTCCATGTTGTGAAAAACATAACTACTAGCTACTGAACTGGCTAACATTTCCATGTACACAGGACGTCCTCGACGTACAACTGCCATTGAGCCCCAAATTTCTGTTGTTAAGTGAGACATTTGTTAGGCACTTATAACCGTCACAGCATCCCAATGGTCACATGATCAAAATGTGGGCACTTGGCAATCCTGCATTTACCATGCTTCCAATATCCTGGGGTCATGTGATCACCATTTGCAACCTTCCCAGCTAGCTTCCGACAAGCAAAGGGGGAGGTCAGATTCACTTAATGACCGTGGGACTAGCTTAACAACCGTCCCACAAAAGATCTTAAAATCGGGCATGACTTACTTAAACACTGCCTTGCTTAGCAACAGGAATTCTGGCCCTAATTATGATGATAAGTGGTGGACTATCAGGATTATGCTTGTTCTTAAGTCTAAATTCTTTTTTCTTTTTTTCGGTCCTATTAATAAACTTTATTTTGTATCAAGCAGCTACCCACCTCTCCTCTGTTCCGCTAATTAGGTTTTTCTTCCAGATCCATTAATCAACTTCTTTCTTTCCTTCTTGCTGTCTTCTTTCCCTTCCCCAAAAGGTGGAAACCATATCCGATTCTGACACCGAAAGCCGAAGCTGTCGAGAGTTCCACTCCATCGGTGTTCAAGTGGAAGAAGATAAACGGTACGGCTGGTTAAGCATGCATCTCAGCGCCTGAGTCTCTTCCCTCACACACACATACACACACAGGCAGACTCACACACGTGCATACCCAAGCACACGTCATGCCACCAGTCTCCTGCATTAATGCAAAAACTTGTCAGCCGTATCGTCTTCCCCTCGATCAGCATTTGCAAAGCAAATTTTCCCAACAGATTCAAGCAAGAAGAGCTATAGTTCAATGTTTCTTAATCTTGGCAACTTGAAGATGCGTGGATTTCAACTCCCAGAATTCCCTAGCCAGCACAGCTGACTGGGGAATTCTGGGAGTTGAAGTCCACACATCTTCAAGCTGCCAAGATTAAGAAACATTTGTATAGTTGGTGATGGTTAATGGACAATTTGATTATCTATGATTGCTTCCAGGCCAAGTCTGAATATTATTACCCTGTCTTGGGGTTTGACATTGTAGGAAAAAGTCAGAATGATTGTAGGATGCCTTTCGAAGGATTTTGCTAGATGGTACCCTTTTCAGATGACTGGAGGCAGGGGGGGGCTCATAAAACTAACTCACAAGTAGAGATTGAGGCTTTGACTCTTTCTTGGATGCAACGCCTGGGACAAAGGGCAGCCCTGCAATCACAGCCACATCTGGACTTCTTTGACTGTTTCCCCCCTCCCTCCAATATGTCCCTGCCCAGAATAGATCAAATGACAGACCTGCAAGGCAGATTAAATCAGAGGTGGACAATTTGAGGCTGCAAGGACTTCGTGACCCATTGAAAGCCTTGGGTAAGATCCTCCAAAGCTCTTAACACAACGTAACGCTAATGTTTGATGTGAAAGAACGAATCCATGACTAGAGAGTCAGCTGACAAGCAGTATTTAAGAGTAAATTTAATTAAATCAAACTACAGGCTGTCCTCACTTAACAACCACTCATTCGATGACTGTTTGAATTTATGACAGCGCTGAATGAGCGATACTTAATGACTGGTTCTCATACTTATCTCACTCACAGTTTCCTGCGGTCGTGTGATCGCCATTTGCGATCTTGGCTTCTTACAAGCAAAGCCAATGGGAAGCCAGCAGGAAGTCACAAATGGCCACCCATATGAGATCCTCACTTAATGACCCATGATGATTCACTTAACAATGGCAACCATACATGCCAGAATTTCCATCACTAAGCAGCAGAGTGTGTGATGTTTACAACTGCATCACCCAGGGATGGAAATTCCAGTCCCAATTATCATCATTAAGTGAAAACTACCTGCGCTGTACATACCCTGCATTTAGAGAATGTTGTCCAGCTGCCATGAACATTAGGAACTTCAGTTGGACCGACTTTGGCATTCCAATCTTGAGGCGATTTGGATCGGTTGGACTTCAACTCCCATCATCCCCAAATGCAACATGTCTGGTCATGGGCATCTGTGGGAAGGCAAGCAAGGCAAGTAACATCAGAAGTAACAGAATAACAGAGTTGAAGGGACCTTGGAGGCCTTCTAGTCCAACCACCAGAAAACCCCTATACCATTTCAGACAAATGGTTGCCCAATCTCATCTTAAAAACTTCCCAGTGTTGGAGCATTCCCAACGTCTGGAGGCAAGCCGTTCTAACTGTCAGGAAATTCCTCCTTCGTTCTAGCTTGGTTCACTCCTTGATTAGTTTCCATCCATTGCTTCTTGTCCTGCCTTCAGGTGCTCTGGAAAATAGGTACACACACACACACACACACACACACACACACACACACACACACACTTCTTTGTGGCAGCCCCTTAGATTTTGAAACACTGCTATCATATCACCCCTAGTCCTTATTTTCCTTAAATCAGACATGCCCAATTCCAACAGTGCTTCATATGTTTTAGCCTAACCATCTCGGTTGCTGTTCTCTGTACTCTTCCTAGAAGTCTCAACATCCTTTTTATCATGATGCCACTGCAGGAGACAACCAGGCTGGGCTGAAGGGAGGGGTCAAGCATGTCATCAATTTGGAGTCCCTTCATGCTCAAAGAGATCTAAGTCCAGTCCCCCTGGAATTCCATTGACTCTTTATCTACCGCCAGTTTTTCTTAACCATGAGTAGGTCAGATTCCTGTTTACAGATAGCATGGAATCAACTTGTATTCACTTGGAAAACCCTGGTTCCCGATTTCTTATGCCTGGCAACAACCAAGAAAATGATAGATGGGCTGTGATAGTGGCTTACACAAGACCCCTACATACAGGCTTGGAACAATCTAATGCAGGTAGTCCTCGACTTATGACCACAATTGAATCCAAGATTTCTGTTGCTAAGCGAGACAGTTGCTAAGTGAGTTTGGCCCCATTTTCTGATCTTTCTGGCCACAGTTGTTAAATGAATCCCGTGCAGTTGTTAAGTTACTAACACGTTTGTGCGGTGAATCTGGCTTCCCCATTGACTTTGCTTGTCAGAAGGTGGCAAACGGGGATAGCACAACCCCAGGATGCTGCGACCGTCATAAATATGAGCCAGTTGCCAAGCATCCAAATTCTGATCACATGACCATGAGGATGCCACAAGTGTGAAAAAACAGTCATAAGTTACTTTTTTCAATGCCATTGTAACTTTGAACTAAATGAACTGTTGTAAGTCGAGGACCACCTGTGTAGCATGGGAATGAGCAGGGACTCATTAGTCTGAATCCTGGAAAGGAGCATTCTTGACTCTGAAAGAAGAATAAGTATGCAAGTCAGAAACTCAGGTTTATAATATTTTTGGGACTGTCCGACTTGATATCCCTGCCATTCACCACACAGACCCTTGAATTTCAAAGCACCTACCTAGCTAGATATTCCCTTTTCTTCTTCCCATGAGCAATTGGCCAGCATGTTCTCTGCTGCACTCAGTCTCTCTCTGGTCCTTTAGCATCCATCCAATACTGGTTGCCATAGAAACAGGCCAGGAAACACAAGGGAGGTTGATGCTCAAACAAGAAGGCATGGAATTTGTTCCTGTTTGTTGAGGGCTTTTCTGACTCTTGTTCCTGCCTATGGGACCCAGTAGCTTTCTTGTGGAAAGAGATGCAAGCTATCACACTGGATGTAAAAGACACTTTTCCCCAAAGTTCCCCATAAAATATTGGCATTCTAATTCTTGGGCCCCAAAGTAGTTCATACGGTTGTAGAACTAGATTGGCTGGAGAAGGAAACTGTTCGTATCATTCAGATTTAAAGATGAAGGACCTCTGGAAACCGTAAACCTTGTCCTTTGTCAGTCAATGAACATCTAGAACTATCAAACCATCTCTGGATTGCACAGATTAGCGCATTCCAGGAGAACACTGACATGTTCCAAGAGAATAATAAAAATAAATAAATCCATGCCAGGCTTCCCATTTGCATGCCTATCTCTAATACATTTTGATCATCAATCACAAAGAGGGGCGGAGCATTCTAGCCTTACTCTTTCTGGCAATGTCACTGAATCACCCCCAGGTTTTTATGGCCCTCAATGGTTGAGAAAGAACTTTATAACATGCATAGATGTCTATGGAGATTCTCAGTAATTCAGCTCATGGTTGTCCCAAAGCTGCTTTTTCAAAAGGCAACTGGATTTTCTGTTTGTTGTTGGGGTTTTTTGAAGACGTTTCGCTGCTCATCCAAGAAGCTTCTTCAGCTCTGACTGAATGGTGGGGAGTGGAAGGATTTATACTCCTTGCAGACAGCTGATCATTTGCATCCTTTTAGCAAGTCTTTAAACCTGGAGGTTTATCTGTGTCGTAAGGGTCACCTGAGTGGTGCAAATGGGCGTGGAACCATTGAAAAGACTGTGCTGTAGACTGGAGATAAATGATGTCATATACCTCCCTCTCTGTTGAGACACGGCTGTTCAGTTTATAACATGCAGTTTCCAAAGGCTATGTATATGAGAAAGTTTTGTACAATAGGATTGGAAAAACAGTTGTTCCAGATGACTCAACTTCACGGTCAAAGTAGAACCTACTGAGTTAGATGGATCAACCTTCTCTCCATTGAATTGCTTTGCTTATAGAATACCAGGGTTTCAGGCCATGAAACAAGAATGACATACAATTCTTCCAAACTAAGTTCTTTATTATTCCTACACCTATAGAGAAAATCTTGCCAGACTAAAAACTCTGCTATCTGCATTTACAACAGGGGTGTCAAACCTGTGGTCCACGGGCCAGATGCATTACCACTGGCCATGCCCACCTCCATTTTAGCCAAGGGGGAAAAAAAGTCATGATATGTCACATGATGACAATGTGATGACGCTAGTTTGACACCCCTGATCTACAACATACTTGGGGAACTATTAGGGAGAGGCTGACTTCACCCTTTTTCTCTCACACAAAATATCTGGGCTGGGTTGCCTCTTACTCCTCTGGAATGCAGCTGTTGTCGCCCACCACTCTGCTCAAACAGTGAGAAGGTTGGGGACAAAAAGTCTGCTTCTTGGTTCTGCTAAGCCTGGTTCAGAACAGCAGCCCTTCCCTCCTGAGAATCCACCTCCCCTACTATATTCCATCACACAGGGAAATCTAATCCTTTCTCCTCTTCATCTCAGGCGTGCTCGGTTCAAGCGGTCAAACAGCGTGACAGCAGGGGTGCAGGCTGACTTAGAGCTCGAAGGCTTGGCTGGGCTGGCCGTGGCCACCGAGGACAAGGCCCTTCAGTTTGGACGTTCCTTCCAGCGGCACTCCTCTGAGCCCGAATCCACGCGGCAGTATTCTGTCTACAAAACCGTTCACACGCAAGGGCAGTGGGCCTATCGGGAGGACTACCAGATGCAATATGACACAGTGGAAGTGCCGCGACAGGAGTCCTGGATGGACCGAGGCTCCCGCAGCCTGCCGGATTCTGGCCGAGCGTCGCCTTGCCACCGAGACGGCGAGTGGTTCATCAAGTTATTGCAGGCCGAGGTGGAAAAGATGGAAGGCTGGTGCCAGCAGATGGAACTGGAGGCAGAAGATTACGATCTGCCGGAAGAGAGTGAGTCCCCCACAGGGCCAGGAGGCTGGGCAGCTCCATCTGCGCTGTCGCTGGGCATAAGCCAAACTGTAGGGCTCTGTGGCTGAACATATTTCGGACAAGAAAATTAATACCTAACTAGAGAACGAAATGATGATTGCGATGAGCAGCATCCAATATTTAGAGCAATAAATCAGAAGCCATAAATAGGTGCTGCATTTCAAGTTGGTTTTAGATTACAGAAAATATCGGCGAGGGCTGTGTAGAAATTGTCATCCTTGTGTTCCGTAAAGAATTTGCTTTCCAAACACTTTTAAAAAGGGAAAAGTAC
The DNA here is from genome assembly GCA_032468155.1 of Oxyrhabdium leporinum. Lineage (NCBI taxonomy): Eukaryota > Metazoa > Chordata > Lepidosauria > Squamata > Cyclocoridae > Oxyrhabdium > Oxyrhabdium leporinum. Next base: position 131,916 of record JANHFL010000157.1, read on the forward strand.
ATCCAGGGATTCCTCTTGAAATTCCTTCATTTACTTGATTACAAATTGTCCTCAAGTTACAACTAGCTCTTTAATGACTGTTTGAAGTTATGACAGACCTCCCAAAATGGTATTTATGATCTGGATTTGAAGTTCTGGGGGCCAAAGAACCCCTGTGGCCATGTGATCATATTTTGGGCGCTTGGCAACTTGTTCACATTTACGGATATTGGCAGCCTTGGTCATGTGATTGCAATTTATAACAACTTTGACCAAAATTTCAGCAAAATGCACCCATTGCAGACAATAGATTTGCTTAACAACCATCACTTAATGACCATGAATTTGCTTAGCGACCACAGTGATTCACTTAACAACCACTACAAAACAAGTTGTAAAATCTGGTTGGTCATATGATGACCCGCTTAGAATTGGCACAACTTATGACCATAATTCTGGGCTCAGTTACCATTGGAAGTTGAGGACTACCTGTATAAAGGAGGTGTTTGAAGGTCCTGTCTGACTTGTAGAACCAAATCTCCAGAGAGCCGCTATAATTCTGGCTTTCCATGCATTGATTTGGTCCCAAGGAAAAGAGAAATTCTTTCATGAAACTTTTTCTGGCTGGGAAGTATGGAATCTCACAGAGGTTTCAGAGGGATGGAAAGATATATCAAGGTAAACAACAGCAGCAAATATTGCCTCCTCTCCCACATCCAGTAATAGAGTTAGCTCAAAACCACCACCAAGTGAAATTAAGATATTCTCCGGTATCTTGAGGTAGAAAGCAGAACATGCTGGAATAAACGCATGGCAGATTTTGGTACAGCTTTCGTATGTATCATTATGGTTGGTCATACAGTCAGCCAGATGTTTAGACTGGATTTGGCATTTTATCCACTATTTGAGTTCTTCCCAAGGACCTGGGATTGGCAGAAGTTGTTTGATGGTATTATTAGTATTAGCATTATTGCTTTATCTCAGGGATGGATTATCTGTTTACTTCTAGAAACTCATAAACCATAACGATGAGCCAGGAGAGAGAGGGTTGCACGTCGACAAGGCTATCACAAAAGAAAGTAAAAAAGTCAAGATGGCAACTGGGTCATGTGATTGAAACTGTGTCCTGCCTTCTCTCTCATACACACATACACACAGAGAGGCAGGCAGGCAGGCAGGCAGGCAGGCAGGAAGGAAGGAAGGAAGGAAGGAAGGAGAGAGAAAAGAGGTAGGAAGGAGAGAGAGAGAAAAAAAGGTAGGAAGGAGAGAGAGAGAGAGAGAAAGGAGAGAGAGGGGAGGGAGAGAGAGAGAGAGATGCTATTGGTTATAGGAAGTGCAATTCCATAACATTTGTACAGACATGCTGTCCCCTTTCCTATTTTGGGCAGAACTGAGTTCACCCACTAAACTAAGCCAATATAGTACATAAAAGTAAATCCACCCAACTATTTTATTCATGGTTAGTGTAATTTTTCAGAAATTGTCTTATAACACATAAATAGAAAAGCAACTGGAAGGTTCATATAGAAATGTATAAGAGGTAGAGATTTTTTTTCCGTTCCTGGGGGAATCATTCAAATATGCCCTTGATCTCTTGTAATTAAAATGCCATCTCTGAAACATGGAAATAGAATGCATGGGGCTGGATGCTCCCCAGATAGCAGCAAGCATGGAAAAGAGAGAGGAATTTAATTCTTTCAGCCATTTAGATGGGAGGGAGGAACCTCCTCTGAAGTTGTTATTTGCATCTGGAGGAAATATGCTGTTAATGCCAAATTTGGGGGCTTTTTGCCTGTCGTAAATGCCAGTTTTCCAACGAATTAACATTGTCTTCCAAGCTTGTTTCAACTCCAGCATTAATAAGTTTCTCCCAACGGTGGTTGCTTTGTCTTAAAAAAACAAAAGTTTGCTTTTTAAATGCAGAAAAACTATGCAATGTCATTCAGGGGTATCCAACCTTGGCAACTTTACAATTTGTGGACTTCAACTCCCAGAGTTGGCTGGGAGGAATTCTGGGAGTTGAAATCCACAAGTCATAAAGTTGCCAAGGTTGGAGGCTCTTGTAAGCTAATTTGTCATGCAGAGGAACTATCAAGAATCACTAGTACAGAGCAGGTTTCAAATGTATCCCAATCGTGACTGTTTCCATTGATTTTCTTGCTTTATCTTGTTCCGGTCCAGTTCTTGAGAAGATCCGTAGTGCAGTTGGCAGTGCCCAGCTCCTGATGAGCCAGAAAGTCCAGCAGTTTTACCGACTCTGCCAGCAAAATATGGTGAGGGGAAACCTTTGATACGTGATATACATTTATATGATGTATAGTTTTTCTTAACGTGGAGCGGTTAAAAAAAAGTCCAGCTTTCTCCAGGAATTCCATTTCTGGTGACTTCACGGTCATGTCCAGGGACTTTCTTGGCAACAATGCAATATTAGCTTGCCACAAATTTCTTCTGAATTGGTTGATTTGACTTCTAACCTCTAACCCTGAATTCCTGGTGGCTCCTCCTTGTGTTTCAATCTGCACATGGCCAGTCTGGTGCTGCCACCTTCTGAGATTTTGGAAGAAAAGAGGGAGTTGTAAAACTTGTCCATGCCACCTGTGAGTTCAGCCAGTTTTACCTGGGCGTGATTTTATAGTAGATGCCAAGTTGTCACTGAAAATACCGCATGCCACACTGAACCAGAAATGGACCAAGCCTTGTCTTCTGTATTTTCCTAAACTTCAGTTCCCAGCAGACCAGGAAGGTCTACATGGTGTGCTCCAAAAGTCAATATATCAGCCAAACCAATGCATTTGATGCTTCATACTCCACACTAAAAAACAGGCAAAGTTTTGATCTCACCTTTAAGGATGTCCTCTTCCTATTTTTGCCTACATCACAATTGCTTATGCAGTGGAGCAAAATCTGACTCTGCCACCAGACTCTAAACTTTTTTTTTTTTTCATTTTCTTCCTGGCAGGATCCCAATGCTTTCCCCATGCCCACTTTCCAGGATCTGGCTGGATTCTGGGATCTCCTGCAGCTCTCAATTGAGGATGTCAGCATGAAGTTTGCTGAACTTCAGCAACTCAAATCTAATGGGTGGAAGCCCGCCGAGGCTAAGGTAAAAAAGAAGAGGAAGGGGATGGGGTAAGATGATGAGGGGTGGGTGGGAAACACCTGTATTTCTTTACTAACCCTAATGGCTCTTGTTCAGACTGATGAAAGTAAGTTGGCTTCTGAAATCTCTGTCCAAGTAGAGAAGAGTTGGGTGGACTATGGTATGAATGAGGCAATGGACAGTGAAGGTCCTATCTTGCGATTCAAAGGAAATTCTCTAGCTCACCTGTGATTCTTTGCTTATCCTATTGGCTCTTTTTCAGTCTGATGTAAGTAAGTTTGATGAAAGTAAGTTTGGGTTTGAAATTTGAAATTTCTATCCAAGTAGAGAAGAGTTGGGTGGACTGTGGCTATGTATGAGACAATGAACAGGTCCTTTTGAAGGTCCTATCTTGTATTTCACAGGAAGTTCTCTAAATCAGTGGCCTGCCCGGCTTCTCATCCTTCCTAGAAATGACCTTCCACCAAACATTTTCAAACTGGGAAGCGTGAACAGCCAGGGAAGCTGCAGAGCGATGGATATTTCCCAGAAAACCACACTACCAAGAGCAGGTTTCTATGCTCACCCCACCAATAAAGTTACACCCTTGAGACTCATTTGCTCACAAACCCAGAATGGCAGCTTGCTGCATTTGGGTTTTTCCTATGAATTCTCTGGAATGGGGACCCCCATGCGATGAACAGTTGCAGGAAATGAATATGTGTACAAGCAGTCCTTGACTTGCGATCACAATTGAGTCCAACATTTCTGTTGCTAAGTGAATTTTGCCCCATTTTATGACCGTTCCTGCCACTGTTGCTAAGTGAATTACTGCAGTAGTTAAGTTAGCCACAGAGAGGAGCGGTTTGACATTATCCAAAGCACCTGAAGGCAGGACAAAAAGTAATGGATGAAAACCTATCAAAGAGAGATCCAACTTAGAATTAAGGATAAATTTCCTGACAATAAGACTTAATCAGTGGAATGGCTTTCCTCCAGAAGTTGTGGATACTCCATCACTGAAGGTTTTTAAGACGAGATTGAATAGCCATTTATCCAGAATGGTAGAGAGTCTTCTGTTTGAGCAGGGGGTTGGACTAGAAGACCTCCAAGGACCCTTCCAACTCTGTTAAATTGTCACCGTCACTGTTACTCTAATGGTACCAGGGACTCTTTCCCACAAAGACACATCTCCTAAAGATCTGCCAATTTAGGAAAGGAAAAATAAATCAAACTCTCAGCTAAACACGCATCAGAGGCTTTCTGCTTCCTTGTCTCGCAGGTGGCCTGGGAGATTTGCTGAGCCTAAAAGAGATAAAGGATTGAGAGAGAGCAATCATGGCTGTTTTCCTCCCACACCCCTCACTCCCATCTCTCTAAAGCTGTGTTGCTGGCCACGGCAAAATAATTGGGCATTTTTAGTGAATCTTTGTTCTCTTTCATTATATTTTTAAAAAGAAAGGAAGAAAACAGCCAAGCTTCCTGAAAATAGAGAGGTGGGGAACAGCTCGGAATTTGGCTGAGGAACAAGTTCCAGATTTGGTTTATTTATTTATTTTTGCCATGTGTTTCATTTTAATGCGTCTGTTCCTTAACTCTGTGTGTGCGCTCATGTGTCTGTGTGTGTGCATCTCAAGCTACTTCCATGCATCCAGTCACAGCTGTGCATATTTCTTTTTTAGGCACTTCCAGATTATGCCAGCACGTCTGGCTGGCAGGATTGAGTGCTAGCCAGAAACCTGTCCTCTTTAGAGTTTCAGTTTCATCACCTCCAGCATGGCAGAAAGCCCATTTCAAACCCAGATCTTTTGCATAGACCTTTCTTCCCCATCTTCCATGTTAAGGGTGCAGAAAGCCACAATTCTTTCAAATATATGTCATTTTTGCAAATAATTGTGGCCTTAACCTTAATTCATTTTTGTGCATTTTATTGAACATAGATACACATGCATTCATGATACATTCATGAGTACTCACTCTTCCTTTGTCTCTCTTCTATCTATCTATCCAACCATCCATCCATCATCTATCTCTCATATATATATTATCTCCATCTGTCTATTAACTCTATGCTGTCTGCCATCTATCATCTATCAATGATCTACCTATTATTCCTATTATCTTTATTGTCTTTCTATATCATCTGTATACAGTATATATCTGTCATCCATATAGCTAGCCATCTGTCTGTTTATCTGTCTATCTATCACCTATCATCTCTATTAACTCCATCTATTATCTGTCTATCTGTCTGTCTGACTGACTGACTGACTGACTGACTGACTGACTGACTTTCCTCTAATATGCATTTATCCTTAAAAACAATCTGCACTGCAAAATTTAGTAAAAGGTAACATTTGAATGAAAAGTTTTTGCTTTGTGGATTGACTGCAGAACGAGAAATTAAAATTATTTGCACACACCCTGAATTTCTTCACCACCCCTAATCCTGATGACTTGGGACAGCAGTTTTCTTAATTCACAGAGTGTGTGGCTAAAACATCCCAGGAACTCCAGGATATGGAAAGTTGCTCTTCATTTATCCGCATTTTCCTCTCTCTCCTCCTGCATTATTTCAGCAAAACTAAAGGGAGCCAAAGAGATCATTAAACCAGCCCTGTCAAAATCACATTCTTGTTAGAGCAATTCCACATCCTAAACAGAAAGGGGGTTAAGATGATCAAGAGACCAACGTTTGTCAGGTTCAGTTTTTGCATCAAGCAAAAACTACAATTTTAATGGCACAAAAGCAATATTTTTAGGGAACCAGACATATAAAAACGTATGCAACTGGGCCATAATCAAAGCTGATAGAAATATGGCAATGTGCATTTTGAAGTCCTTCCAACAGAGCATATTTGTGATAAATACATGTGCATAAAATTACAAATTTGTATACATGCAGCTCTCCTAGGCGACAACATTTAGCCAACCTTGGCTGATCTCAGAAACTCTAGCAAAATCAGCGTTTGTAGCTGTATGACAATTCCAGAAATCATGATGTCCATAGGGTGTGGTCCCAAAAGACAAGATGATGATATAATCAATGTTCCACCTGCAGTTTAAAAGTGGTAGAGTTTTGACACAGGATACAGAATCACCAAGAGTCATGCTCAACTCCAGGATGACCTACACATCATTAAAACATGAGTGGGTTGGCACAAATGCAATAAAGTAGCTAGTTGGAACTCTACCCTGTTCAATTCTTTATGCCTGACACTAAGGTTGAGAAACACTAGTCTATAGCATCAGTTTAGACAGCCATTCAGTGTCCTCTAAGAAGTTGTAGGGATTTTGCAAAGGGGTAGAGGTAGAATCAGCAACCTTAACAGTAGATGTCTATGGAGATTCTCAGTCATCCATGTCATGGTTGTCCCAAAGGTGCTTTTTCAAGAGGCAACTGGACTTTCTAGTTTTCTTTGAAGATATTTTGCTTCTCAGCCTCTTGAAAAAAACACCTTTGGGACATAACAGTGGCTGTGATTACCCAATAAGTCACAAGGCTCCAAGAAATCGATAACATTAATTATATTTTAATTTTTACTTAAAAACAATGAAGGCCATAAAGGACATCAGATGAATCTTTCTTTCCAGAATTCTGAGCAGGAGTTTTCTAAATCCATTTCTAACTTAACTGTGAACTTCTGTGATGGTCATCCTGGAATGCTGCAAAAGCTGTCTTCTCCTCCGTAGCCACATTTGGTCTTCTAAGACACAGGAACCTTTTCATATACATCTCCTTTTTACCCATAGATGGCTTATACCTTTTCACTCCACATCTCTCCGCTCTCTCTTTTTTTTTCTCTCTCTCTCTCTCTAGCAGGAGGAAAAGAAGGTGCCTCCGCCGATACCAAAGAAGCCGCCACGCTCCCGGCTGCACCCAGTGAAGGACCGATCTCTGGACTCTGTGGACCGGCAGAGACAAGAAGCTCGCAAGAGGCTCTTGGCGGCCAAGCGAGCTGCCTCCTTCCGCCAGAGCTCAGCTACTGAGAGCGCGGACAGCATCGAGATCTACATCCCAGAGGCCCAGACCAGACTGTAAGGGCTGTGGCCACCTTTTCTAACCCTCCTCCAGGCAGAGGGCACAGCATTCTGGGATCTGCTGGCTGTGTTCCAGTTTCTTCCAAGAGAGAAACACAAGGATATACCCAGTCTCTACTTTTTAAAAAAGAAGAAGAAAAAGAAGAAGAAGAAGAAGAAGAAGAACTTCTGAGAAATCCATGAACTTCATACAAGACAGTTGAGAAAACTACGGTTCTGGCCCTTTCACTCATCCCTCTCAGCAGGACTTGGCAACAACCAGCCTATACCATAAGCTGTCCTCGGATCCATCAGGACCCTCATCTCCTTCCCTTCCTCTTCTTATCACCTCTGCCTCCTGTTCCATCAGTGGGCATTATCCCTTCCACTTTAAATCAACCCCGTATATGAGCTTTTCTCACTGTCCTGCAGGCTCAGGCCCCCTCCCATCACCCTGTCACTCCACCTCCATGGGTTCTAGACCCATCAATATTTATATAAAAAAATATATATGTATATGTACTTCTATAAATATAACCGAAAGGGCAGAAACTGCCCCCAAGACCACAGCTGTGTTTCTGATGGCGAGAGCTTCTCGTCTCCTCAGGAGACCCTGTTCCCTTCCATATCAGCAGCCCCCTTCTCACCACTCACATGCACAAACCATACAAATCTCTCTCAGTTTACGCCACTCACATATGTCTCGAGCTGGGACCATTAGCAAGCAACCAAGTCCTACATGGTGGTCAGGTCGACAGATCAGTGTTTTAGTGAATCTTGGTATTTCCTAAGGAGCCTTGGGGATAATTTGCAAAAAAAAAAAAGGTTCCCTGGTAGGAGAGTCCAGAATGTTATTTTACGTTAAAGGGTTGGTGGTGCCCCTCAAAAAGCTGATCATGTGCACCAAAAGGGACCTGTGGCCCAGACAGAATGCCACAGTTTTGCTATTCAAGAAGGAAGTTGTTGATGAGAGTCCAAATGAGATCTAGAATAGTACATCGGTGGTTAGAAAGAATCTCTAAGAAGATCGAGGGATGTTTCCAGAGAGGGCTATGCTAGTGCCTCGTTCATGGATTTTTCCAGGGGCCCCTCCTAAAAATGTCTTCCATTCATAATTCTTTTGTGTTCTGCCAGGGCCAAACTGAGCTTTTCAAAAGAATCAGTGGAAACTCACTAAGGAGGAAAAAGAATGTTTACATTCTCATATTGAGTTGATAGCTATAGTAGTCTGCCATTTGGAATCACCTAAATGGCCCAGGATAAATCTAAGGCAGGTGTTCTCTTGATGGATTGGAGAACAACTCATAGCATGTCCAGCCACAATAATTTAAGGGAAAAGGGAGTTGCGTTGCAGTCCAGCAAATTGGGATGGGATGAGTTAAAATGATAGCTGGAGATACATAGATTATCGCAATGAAATATAAGATTTCTCATCTTCAGGGAATCATTCCATATTAACTTGTGTGCTGTGGAAACCATGCTGAAAAGTTATCCGAGGTCTAAGATGCTCAGTTCCTTCACATGGGGCACTGGCCAAAGTTTTTATTCCTTAGAATTACTTTCTGCAATATATGTCCTAGATAAGACTTCCCAAACTCAGTTTCAAGTTAAGACTTCAGTTCCTAGAACTGGAGAACTTCAGATATGTTGAACTTCAACTCCTATTGGCCACAATGGCTGAGAATTAGTGAAGGACACCAGACTGTGGAAATCTACCTTAGAGCAAATAAGTGAATTGCGTCCATCAATTCCACATTGGAAGAGATGATTATTTGATAGATGTTCCCAAGAAGAACCAGGCGTTCTGACAGCCGCTAGTCTAATGCAAGGAAAATCAGTAAGTCAGCTCATGGATATTTAAAACAGCATCAGTATACAGACAGTGATGGGACTGATACTTACTCTCCCCCATTAAAAGACAGAAAATCAATGACAGGGCCAAGTCGTTGAGGGTGACTTTGCGACCTTGTTCCATGAGACTTCCTGGAAAGAACTGCTTGAATTTTTGAATGCTGGGATTGTGCTGCATTACAGACTGAGACCTGTGGATTTAGGGCTTTCTTAGTTCCTAGCTTACAACCAAAGAATTGACAATGCAAAAATGATAGGGGAAAATAGAGAACACCTAGAAGAACCAGCTTAGCCCCAGACAAGGTGACATCGGGGTGGCATTCAGAGTCTTTGGTACCTCTGTGGTCAGATCAGAGGGTGAGAGAAATCTTCAGCCAGCAGTCTTTCAACCCTAACAATTTAAAGACACATGGATACCAACTCCCAGAATTTCCCCAGACATTGTAACTGGCTGAGGAATTCTGGGAATTGAAGTCCAAATGTCTTAAAGTTGCCAAGGTTGAGAAACCCTGCCTTAGGTCTTGGATCCCAAAAGAAAAGGACAGCCTTATTACTATAGATCCTTGTTTTCTCCTTTCTCAGCAGTTATTAAGAGGGGAGAATAGCAGGAAAGAAAGAAATGGGAAGGAGAGCCAGGACAAAGTAGAACATAGCTTATCACATTTACCCAAAAAAGAACCATGAATTGCCATGCCTCAAAAAACAAAAAGAATAAAGAATAAATAACAGCTACAAAACTGCAAGCCATAAACAGATGCCAAAATTCTGTTCATTCGTCGATGTTCCTAGTTTGTCAACAAAGAGTTACCAGTCCCCATTGAATGGAGTATACCAGCTTGGGTAAAGTAGCATTAACTAGTTTTTGACATGCCCTCCAGAAGTATTAAATTATAGTTCCTATCATGCCCAGCCAGACACAGGCCAAACCTTCCTAAGATCACCATCAGATCCAGGAAGGCTGCGCTAGCAGGATCCCAAATATTTGACTGCATCCACATAATGCTTTAAGTTGCTTGCTGAAATATCCCATTTGCTTGTTTTTTGCTGCATGTTGAAGCATAAACTAACCGTATTACCTAGGTTCACACAACACACAGGTAAAAGTAAAGGCAAAGGTTTCCCCTGTCCAGTTGTGTCTGACTCTAGGAAGTGATGCTCATCTCTATTTCCTAGTATAGGAAGCCAACTTTGTCTGAAGACATTTCCATGCTCGTGCGGTCAGCATGACTATATTCCGAGGCACACAGAACACTGTTATCTTCCCACCAAACTGGTACCTATTTATCTACTTGCATTTGCATGCTTTCTAACTGCTAGGTAGGCAGGAGCTGGAGCAAGTAATGGGAGCTCACCCATTGCACAGCACTCAGGTCTCAAACCCAGGCTGTCAGCTTTCCAGCTGACAAGCTCAGAGTCTTTGACCACTAAGCCATCATGCCCCCCCCCTTATGCAACACACTAAGTCACCACAAAAAGAAAAGTGAAAACTAACCAAGCTTAATGATTGTGTGAATGCATCTGCAAGGTATTTATCTTAGTTAGGTTTTTCATATATACACAACCAATAGATGATCTGTTCTACAATCATCTCTCATCCCTCAGTTGCCAAAAAAAGTTACTAAAACAAATATTTAAAACAAATTGACATGCATAACCATAACTGTCACCGCTTTGCATTTGGTTTTTAGCATGGCAGAAGCTCCTGCAGGTTCTCTGGGCAGAGAGAGAGCAAATAAGTTGGTTTCGCAAAATGATTTTCACACAAGACAATTCTTAGCCTTTTCTATTGACTTCCAAAACCAATACAAATTCAGGTTCTCTTTTTGGAAAAGAGAACCAGAGTCCTCCTGGGCTTATTTCAGCTTTGAATGTAGGCCTTCTTAGTCTAACAGTTTATCTCCCAGAATTGTATTTATTTGGGTTTCCTCTCCTGTTACGCTGCAGAGTAAATCACACGTTAAACTAAGTCATAATATAATTGGTTTGCTTTGAGCTTAGCGTTGTGAAAAATAAGAAGGAAAGACCCGTTTTTGGTGCTGGTGAAGGATAATAACTATGCAGAAGACCCTGGTTCCGAATATACCACAAAACCTTTCTGGTGCCTAGTCAATTCCCCCAAAAGATGTCAAAGGCTAAGATCTTCTAAGAGTGGGAGGTTCCTGAGATCTGAACTGTGAGAGATCCTAGGAGCTTGCACAAGATAGTGGTGTCTTATCTGACATCTTGCATGATCTCAGGTAAGACAATCAGGTGTGTGTGTGTGTGTGTGTGTGTGTGAGAGAGAGAGAGAGAGAGAGAGAGAGAGAGAGAGAGAGAGAGAGAGA
>JANHFL010000157.1:146261-158739 GCA_032468155.1 Oxyrhabdium leporinum
GTAAGGAAGGGGATCTTGAAGCTTTGGACCTCTGCTTAGAACACAGCTTTGGATTTTCTGATCTAAACTGCCCTCTGCCCCCTCCCCCACCATCTCCAGCAATTTCACCAGTTGCTGATTTTCAGCAAGAATCTTAATATTAAATGGGGGTTGGACTTAATGAGGTCAGAAAGAATGAGGGGGTAATCGATTGGGGCGGGGGGGAGGATGACTTGGCTGTTCTACTCTGGACACATCCACTTTCCTCTTTCCCCACTCCACTGCCAGCTCCCACTTCCACACTGCTTACCAATATTTTGCACAAGACCTATCTGACATCCTTATCTCCTTTCTCCCAAAGATTATTTAGCCTGGTTGTTGTTGTTGTTTTTTCCAACAACCCATATAAATTGAGGCATCTTGAGAACTGAAGTCCCAAATATTTAAAGGCTTTAACACTTGGAAAAAACTGTTCCCTCTCTCTCTTTGTTTCAGCAGAAAACACACCAATATCTGACCCCCTTCCTTTAATCTTCCTTGTAATTCTGGTCACCTATAGAAGAAATCCCCAAGTCATTAAAGCTTTTACCAGGCATTAGGCTTTTGAAAAATGTCTGCCACTCCTTGTCTTCTTGGCGAAAGATTGCCCCACCTAACAATGAAGCGTTCCTAAATTGAAAAAAATCCATATATTTTTTATTCAGAAAGCAATACTGCTCTCTGCTGGCATAGAAATGCAGCAAGTAAAGTCTTCTGGCTTTCTGTGGTCAAAAATCTGCCTGGCTTTTAAATCCTCTTCCTTCTTGTCTATGGAGATTCTCAGTCATCCAGGTAATGGTTGTCCCAAAGGTGCTTTTTCACCTTTGAGCTGAAGAAGTTTCTTGGATGAGAAGTGAAACGTCTTCAAAGAAAAACCAGAAAGTCCAGCTGCCTTTTGAAAAAGCACCTTTGGGACCCCTTCCTTCTTCTTAGCCTCAGTTATTTGCAACCCAACCAAAGAGGCCATTGCACTGGGACTCTCAAAAATTGTCCTTTAAGAATCAAGTCCCACAGTTCACAATTCATCTGAAAGGACCCTGCCAAATCATGGAGCTTCAACATCACCCCACAAGAGAAGGCAAGCCATCCATCTCCCAATATTTTGGACTACAAGCCCCACAATTCCTTGCTATGGTCCATGAGGGCTGGGGCTGCTGGGAATTGGTATCCAAGCATCTGGAAATCTGCAGAGTAGTCCTGAACCTTGCTGGCAAACCCTTTGGGGGGTAAGTTTGGATTATAGTGATGATTACAGGTTTGGGAAGCCTTGGCAAGACTGATTCTTCTGGATTTGGTCCTGGCTTTATTTTTCCCAAATGCAGTTGGTTGCGCTTTATTGTTTCATCAACAGCGGTAGCTGGGTTGCTGTGTGTGTAGTTACAGGTAGCCCTCAACTTATGACCAGTTGCTTAGAGACCATTCAAAGTTATAACGGACCTCCCCATAGCTACCTACAAGCCAGTTCTGAAGTTCTGACCATCAGGCTCACCCACACTGTAAATTTGATTTGCAACATTTTTGCCAGAAACCAAATTTACTTCCAGTTTCTGGCACAACCTGACCACAGCAAACAATGGTTTTGCTTGATGACCATGGTGTTAGCTTAACAAGCACCACAAAATAAGGTCATAAAATCAGGACAGTCACATGATGACCTGCTTTATGACCTTCACGGCTTACAAGTCTAATTGCCAGGGTCGATAATAGTCATAAGTCAAGGACTACCAGGTACTGCTTTTTTGTGTGGCTGTTTCTCACAGAATAACACTGCAACCTCTAGCCCATGGCCTTTGGGAAAAATAGGGACCCAATCAGGGGTCATTTTGAGAATAGGACAGCCTCATTGCCAGTGGTGTAAGGGATGGATGAATGCAATTATTTTTTTCAACTGCTCTTTTGTCTGGGTGGATTGAAGATGTCGAGTAGCGTTGGTCAAACTTGAAAATGTTTGGCTGTGTTTTGGTGCACATTTCTCCAAGCATTTTGGTTTGCAAGAGTTGTGCATCTACAGTCAAATTGCAAAGAATTTTCCCTAAAAACATGTAATTTTGTATACCGTTTTCAAGAATAGGTGCATTTCTCATTCTGCATAAGATTTTTTATTTCATGTACTTTTGAAAAACTAGTAAACAGCATTACACAGTCTTTAAAAGTGCAAAATTCTGTTGTTAACTAACATTTGGTTCATACATTGGCTCAAAAATACAAAAACAGCTCAGTGTAATGACAAATATCAACTAAATTGCTTTCCCCCCCCCACCCTTGCTGCATGGGATCCAGAATTTGGAATTTTCTATTCGTTGAAAAGATTTCAGGAGAGAATCCCTCCCTTGTTCAGATCAGGAATTGTTGGAAACCAGGAGATTAGGAATGATGGAGAAATGTGTAAATAATTTCCAATAAACTCAACAGCAGCAGCTTCTGCTACCTGCAACATTAAAATAAGCTTTAAAACAAAGTCAAGACAAATTTAAAAAGAAATTCTCAAGTAACATCAAAAATGACCAAAAATAATAATAATAATAACAACAGTAAAAGAGAGGACAGATTTCAGTATAGTATTTGACTATTTCCATGAAGGCCCCAATCTAAAGGATTCATAAAAGAGCATTCAGTCTTTCATATAGTGGGCTAGGAAATATCCTGAGAGAGCTGAAATAGAAGACTCCTAGCATCTTGGTCTTGCCCCTTGAGGCTTGCATTGGTTCTAAGTGTCACAAAGAAAACAGAGCATCAGTTAAATTGCCAAGGTGACAAACTAGACCCACCTCTACAATGTCCACATTGTAGACCATATAATATGGACAAGGAGAGGCAAGATATCCAGACCTTTGCACACTTTCTGTGCTTTATGACTTGGTATCCCAGGGCTGCTATAAAAATGTGTCGTGCATCATGCTGGTAAGAAAGTTCTTGTTCAGACGAGACAACTGTAGAAAGTAGGAATGTTGCTAAAAATAAGATTTATGGTGCTTCTCAGGGAGAAGAGGGTTTTTTCACCCCAACCTCTAAGTTGCTGCCACATTTAGTGCCAAAGCAACATCTGAGATGGAGATGGAGAATTCTGCTCAGGCAAAAAACACATTTTTACAGATTCGGAGATAAACTTTTTAGAAATGAGCCAATTTTTCTATTCAGATGAGAGGGGAGAGGAATAAGTAGCTGGGAGCAATCATCTAAAGCAGTGACACTGAAGGGTTGAAAATATTATTTGATTTCTCCCCTAGACCCTGAGTCTTCACACCACTCGTCCTAAGTAGGAGAACTGATAACTGATGTTTGAGGAAGGGGATTTTTTTTATTTTGTGGGGGTGGGTGGAGGAAATATCCAATGGGCTGAGAACTGGAGTCCTTGGTGCTCATTAAGCTTAATGATTTTCTTGCAGAAGTTTCATTACCAAACTAGGTAACATCTAAGTGCTTGAAGGGAGTATGGTTTGCTCTTATTTTTATATGGTAATTTATTCAAGTTTTATATACTATTAGTATATAAAAATAAGAGCAAATCCTGTTCCTTCTAACACTGATGATGCTACCTAGTTTGGTAATGAAACGTCTGCAAGAAAACCACCAAGCTCAGAGAACATCAAGGGCTCTATAGTTCAATCCTGAGCTACAGATATTCTCTTCTGTTGGGCTGAGAATGATGGAAAGGCCTTCTGAAGGACAGCTGTAACAAGTCTGGTAGCCTCCACTTTAGATGGTGACCATTCCCATCACACCAATAGCCAGTCTGCAGAGGTTGTTGAGAAAGCAGTCCATCACACCTTGGTCATCCAGGCCAAAGGATGTTCTGTATCTCCAGGCCAGTGTCCTTCAAGTAGTTCTGCAAGTTTTCATCTCCTTTCTTTTTCTGCTCATGGTTTCCCAAGTCAGTCCCCTGTCACATCCCTAGAGCCATAGGAAAAGCATTTGGCCAACTTTCTATCATCATCAGAGGAAACTTTTGTTAATGGGGAAGCAGCAGGGATAGGAGGCCATCCAGCATCTGTAGTGAGTCAAGTGCTATCTTTGGAGGTTTCCAACCAGAGAGCCCCCATCCACTATGAAAAAATCTTTCCAAGAGGGGGGGGGGCTGTGGGTTTTTTTTTTAATTCCATCCACCTCTTGAGTTGGAAGGAGCTCTGGTCTCTGTGAGAAATATTCCAAGGAAAGCACGGACAGACATTTTTCAAGCAAGGCACAGGCCCCATTAAGGGACAAGGGCTGGACAGGCACCTCCTGAAAATGCCACACCTGGTTGGGGCCATGGCTGGATTGTCAAGGACTTCCTACCTGAAGAACGCTGGGAAATCACACGGGTAAGCAAGGCGCTCTTCAGCTTTTTTCAGAGCACAAGTCAGATCTCCCTGTTCCAGAGCAAACAGCCTTCCTCTGCGGGCTCTTTTCCTACGGAAGACTTCCAAGTGACCTACAAGCACAACAGCTAAGCCTGCTTGGGTTATTTGGCCTGGTTTTCATCTGTAACATTGTAGAACCGAGGATGATGATGATGATGATGATGATGATGATGATGATGATGATGATGATGATGATGATGATGATGATGATGATGATGATACAACGATAATAGTGATGAGATGATGATGATGAGACGATGATAATATGACAGTAATGATATGATGGGATAATGATGATATGACGATAATAATGATGATGATGATGAGATGATAATAATGATATGACAATAATGATGATGAGAAAATATGAGATGATAATGAGATGACAATAATGATGATGATGAGATGATAATGATATGATAATGATGAGATGATGATGATGATGTTGATGATGATTGCTTAAAAAGTATTTATGATTCACCCTTCAACCCAGATTGTCAATATACAGATTTAGAAACAATCAATCACTGCCCCATTTAAAAAGATGCCCACATCATGTAGCCAAATCTTCTGCTCAAACTGTACATCTCTTTCTTGTTTTCTTTCTGGAGAATTGCTTGCTTGTGCCTCTGCTTTCCTCACGTGGAGTGGCTTTTACATCGGGGTGACAACTCAACAGTCGTCAGGGAGGATGTTGGGATCCATTTCTGTGGAAAGTCCATTGCAACAGTGACCACTGTTCAGTGTTAGGAAACACACTGAAGTGATAACCTTCACGGAGAAAGAAACTCCCCTAACACACCTGCCCAAAATCGGGGGTGGGTGGCTGGGTGGGTGTTGGAAAAATATCCCTGCCTCAGTCACCCTCATGACTCAGCTCTTGCCCTGTTACATCACTGCCTTGCTCCTCGTGACACCTATCAAAATATGGCTTATGACCCAGAGCCACCAACAAATTGCCCAATTCATAACAGCGAGGTTCTTTTCTAAGCTTGGGCCCCAGATATCCTGGGCTTGCAACTCCCAACAACTTGGAAGGTGCAAGTTGAAGGTATTTGTCGGGGGGGGGGGGGAGATCTCTCTATGATGAGATTTTCCTATACCACAAGAGTTGCACAAAAACACTGTTGAAACCTGCAGTGCTAAACGCGTATATCATGGAATGCTTTCGATTAAGGAGGATGGTATTTAATTCTAATTGATGATAAAATGATCAGGCTCCACTAAATTCAGTGGTATCTTCTTCTGTCTAGACCAGGGGTCCCCAACCCCAGTCGGTGGACCGGCCTCGATCTATGGCATCCCAGTAACCAGGCCATGCAAGCAAGTGAAGCCCCGTTTGTGGGATGCAGGCAGCACACAAACCCACACCCCTCCAGTCCATGGAAAAACCTCTCTCCACAAAACCGGTCCCTGGTGCCCAAAAGGTTGGGAGCCGCTAGTCTAGACATCTACTCTTACCTTATAAAAGAGTATGAGCAGGTTTTCTGCAATAAACACAAGCTTTTAATGTTTTTCCATAATTATGATGTCGACATAGGTATTGAATTTGAACAGGTCGACAGGTTTGCTCCAGACTCTCTGCCGTTTTCATTTTTTAAATACACACCAAATTTCAACCTTTGGTTGTTTTTTTCCCCCCCTTAAAAAGAAATCAGGTAAGTCTTTAAAATCACCCTTAAAATAACATTTCTTCCCCCACCCTCCCAATTTTTTTTCTGCACTACTGTTTTTGAACTAATGTTTGAATAAAATTCTGGAGAAAGTTCAATATTGGAGTTGCTTGTCCACCCGGAGATGGATTTTCGATTGAGCCAGCTGTCCTGAGAGGGCAAAACGGTTTTGCAAACAAGCCAGTTGACGGTTATCTCAGCTCTTCAACAAGGACTTCCTCTCCAGATATCTCCAACTGGGTTAGGAGATACTAGGGGTAGAGGAAGTAGTTTTTTTGCTGTTGAAATAAACCTCACTGAATCATCCTTCCTATGGTTTCCACATAGAGCTGCCCAGTGGGATGTGTCCAAATCTTCTCATCCTCAAGGTCAAACGTGTCCTACTGTGGAGAGACTTTAGCACAACCTCACATCTTAGCAACTTGTTAAAACTAGGTACATCTCAGGAACTTTTTCCAGGAAGCAGGTCCACTCGATTTGAGATCTGCCAGCAGCTAAAGGCACAAAGGGATCTTGGCCCATTCTATCTCCTCTGCTCTGACGGCCAGAGATCAAGACCTGGTCAACTCTTGTGCCAGGTCTCACTCCATAGCTTAGTTCTTAGCGATGTGCCTGAAAAGAAGAAGGCCTTCCACTTGTAAGGCAAATAAACTACTGTACAGTAATTGTGCCATGTGGTTCCATTTTTATTGTAATGACTTTAGCTGTAATAATAATAATAATGATAATAATTCCAATAATGAACATAATTAAAAAAAAATATACGCTTTGAATATTACTGACCGAGAGCATTGCTTGGAAGAGCTTGGTCAAGTCTGAAGACTCGCCTCTGATTTTTTAAAAACATGTTCCTCTCTGCCGGGATTGGCCATTGGTTTGGCAAAGGCAACCCCAAAAGCTATTTTGATGGTCAAGGCAGGCATGTAAGCTTTTCTCCTTCCAAGATTAGAGCTTCTGAAGGCAGGGATGAAAGCAAATGTTCTCCGTGGATTTGCATTCCTATCTGCTGGAACTTAATGTGAAACATTCCTACAGCCAACAGTCCACAGTTACAAACCAAGGTTTAGTTTAACGGGTTAAATGTTGCCTTTCTACCTCACTACAGCTCCTTGAGTTACGATTGCAATTGGGGCCAGAATTCTCATCGCTAAGCGAAGCGGTTGTTAAGTGAGTTCAGCCCAACGTTGCAACCTTTTTTAATGAAGCAAAGCACTGGAGTTGTTAACCGAATCACGTGGCCGTTTATTTATAAATGTATTTATTTATAAAGCTTATCGGATGCCCATCTTATCTCAAGATAACTTATTAAGTGTGTGTCTGTGGAGATTCTCAGTCATCCAGGTCATGGTTGTTCCAAAAGGTGCTTTTTTTCAAGAGGCAACTGTTAAACAAATGGGTGAAAGTTGTGGACTACCTGTAGTTGCTTTTTGTCACATTCCCTCCACGATATTTTGTGTGAGCTAGCTCTAATCTGAACTTCTCACAAGGCTCCGGATGCATAGAACCTTTGCTTTGCTTAAGAATGCCCAGCCTTCAAACATGGGGAATCTGATCTATTTCAGTGTTTTTTCTTACAATCTCCTCTCTCATCTGGCATAACCGAGGCGTGAAATACTGTCATGCAGACAAAACAGTCACTGACAGAACTCTCAATCCAAGAATTTGCTCTCAACTCAAAACTAAGGTTGATTATTATGATTATTTCATATAAACCTTTACTTCTCTCTCTCTCTCTCTCTCTCTGTCTCTCTCTCTCTCTGTCTCTTTCTCTCTCTCTCTCTGTCTCTCTCTCTCTCTGTCTCTCTCTCTGTCTCTCTCTCTTTAACATTTCCTTATCGGTATTCTAACTGGACTTTTGCCCCTTAAGATGACGATGTTCAGTTATATTGACCACCGGCATCTCAGATGGGTTTTGTCCCGATGGGTCTGGCCACATGACCGCAGAAATGTCTTTGGACAGGGCTAGCTCAATGGCCTTGAAACGGAGATGAGCACCACCCCTTATAGTCTGCAACACTTAGCAGAATAAAATCCGCAGGGGCTCCTTTGCCTTTTTCACTGCAGATCCACAAATTCAACTTACAGATAACCTTCTTTCTTAACAACACTTCCCATCAATATCCAGAGAGTACATTTCTCATCCCAAATGTGTAACTTTTCCACTCTTAAACGCTTCGTCCAAATGATATATGTCTTCAGGGTTTGCATCCACAAGGCTCACAAGTCCCTGGGCTATGCTTTTTATTATTTTTATGCAACGTCTCTTCGTTTGAACCAGAGAATGAGATTGACCTGAAAGCCACTTTGGTCTAATGGTTAATTGACGGGGGAGACAGTGAGTACTAATCTTGCCTAAGCAGGCACAGAAGGCAGATGGATGACTTTAGGCTAGTCATTCTTCAGCTATAGGAAGAAGTTACTGGCAAGCTAGTCCCAAAAAGGTGGCCAAGAAAACTTGGTGTGTTAAAGTAGAAGCCTATCAAGAAATCTTTCTGTTGGTAGGCGCCTACCAATTAAAAGCCCTGAATCCAGAAGGCGCAAAATAAACCTTAAGGTAATTTCCTCTAGCTGGACGGATGTGGCTTTCTCCCAATTATAAAGAGGTTAAGGAAGAAGACCTGAGGTTGGCTGGAACTCGATTTTCTGACGGTGTTGGCAGAGGTGGAGGCAGAGAAGAAGAGACGGTACGGCAGCTGGTGGTCTTTCGCACCATTGTCCACAAATCAGTCCTGAAGCGCTTGATGGAGAAGCAGTAGATCAGAGGGTCAATGCAACTGTTCAGGCTCAGGAGAGCCACGCTCAACATGTGAAGGTTATCCAAGAACGATGGAGGACTACAGGCCAAACCCGACCTTTGGTCAGTGACCCAAGGAACCAAGGAGAGGTGATAAGGCGCCACACAGACCACAAACACTAAGAGCATGCCCAGCACCATGGCACGTGCTCTCTGCCGGTGTCCGCCTTGACATGTGCCAGCTGCAGTGGACAGTGTCCTCATGATAGACAAGTAGGTCCCCAGCACAACCAAGAAAGACAGAGTGAAGATGACCACCATAGCATAGGCATAGGTCCTCTGGCCTGAGTGCTGTTCAAAGCATTTCAAGCTGGTGGACTCTCCCTGGTGGGTTTGCTGCTTAGTCAACGAAGGAACGGCGCAAAGTAGGCACAAAATCCAGGCCATCACGCAGCTGATCAGTGCCCCCTGGGGCCGGTTCAGAACCAGTTCTACCTTCGCCACCGTACAGTATCTGTTCAGGCTGATCAAGGTCATGAAGGCGATAGCACTGTAGGTGGACAGATAGTAGATGGCTCCAGCCAAGCGGCAAAAGACTTCTGGCAGACTCCAGTGTCCTTGAGCTAGGTAGTAGGTGATCCAGAATGGCAAGGTGAGGTTGAAGAAGATATCAGCCAAGGTGAGGTTGAGGAGGTAGATGCGGATGGCTTTCCTGACTCGTCCACTCTGAAGGAAAACGAGCAAGGCTGCCACGTTGCCGGGCAATCCCACACATAGCACCAGGCAATAGGTGGCTGGCACTATGACAAACTGCAGAGGATCGTTGAGCTGACACTGGACATCCGCCAGCCCCACGGCGGTGGAGTTGTTCATCCCAACACCCTCTAGAAGACGGGAAGGGAAAGAAGATCAGTCCGCAATAAAACAACTTAGAGAGAAGACAGAGAAGGTGGAAAAGATGGAGTTCATGATCAACTCATCAAGATGCAGGTTCTTAGAAGTGGGTCAATAGAGTAGATTTGCTTGTTAAAATCCAAGTTGTTTTTGGCATTTCCAAGCCTGGATGGCTTTTTAAAACTTTCAGAAGTTCATAAATTCTCCCCAATTAACTTAACTGAATCCCAGATTATTCTTTGTTCTGAGCTCACTTGCTTTTATCTTCTGTTCTCTTCCACTGGGGGAGGGGCGTGCAGATGCAGCACACATCAGACAGGCTTGTCAACCTAGAAAAGACACAATCACATAACAGAGAGAGAGATTCAGGTGGACAAGGCGCTTGGAGGGAGAATAGATTTGGAGGCGGGCAGGCAGATGAATGGAGAGTTGGGTGACAACCACTTCTGGCTGAATTGAGGAAGAGGATGGACATCCCAGGATACGGCTGATCAAATCAAGCCACTGATACAAAATGGGATGTTTTGAACGGTTGGACAAGCAGAAAATCAGGAGAGTAGAAATTAATGCAGCAGGGGGGGCACAGTGCAGAAGGCCTGCAGGAGACGGACCCATATGCACACACTCCACTCCCCATTCATTTCCTGCTGACAGCAAGAAGATGTCATGTCACAAAGAAAGGAAAACCCCACTCACAATCCAGGGAAGCTTTATCCAGCTCCCTTCCCGAGAGAGCTCCCTACGCCCTGAACCCAGTTTTGCTGCATGGGCATTTCTGATGGAGAAGTGGGGAGCACAGCTGCAAGGGAGGGGTGCTTCAGGCAGTAGACACCCTCAGTGACTGTCTTGGAGATGTGGCTCCTGGCTCCAGTCAGCAGCTGCTGGGACTTAGCGTTGTGGAGGGGGAGAGTGGAGGGCTGTGGACAGAATGGCTCCCCAGCGCTGATGCACAGTTCAGCTGTTCAGCTCCCCCTCTTGCTGCCAAGGGAGAGCACAGCTGAGCCTGAGTGGGAGGGGGGCAGGAGTGGCTTTTGCTCCCTCCTCCCCTTCCTCATCAGCCCTGGAGGCCTTGGCAGAGCAGCAAAAACGCCCTGGGAGGAAACATCCAGTCAATGTTGGTTTTCTTCAGGTAAAACCAACCGAGTAGAAGCTGTGGAAGCTGAAGGCATTTGAACCCTTACAAAATATGCATTCTCCATCATTATCACACACAAACGCACCCCTGTTTACAATATACATTTGTTGTTGTTAGTCACGAAGTCGTGTCTGACCCATTGCGACCCCATGGAGAACGTTCCTCCAGGCCTTCCTGCCCTCTACCATCCCCTGGAGTCCATTTAAGCTCACGCCGACTGCTTCAGTGACTCCATCCAGCCACCTCATTCTCTGCTGTCCCCTTCTTCTTTTGCCCTCAATCGTCCCCAGCATTAGGCTCTTCTCCAGTGAGTCTTTCCTTCTCATTAGGTGGCCAAAGTATTTGAGTTTCATCTTCATAGAAGATAGATGAGATACAGAGATTAGGAGAGATGATAGATGACATAGATAGATTACATCATGATGATGATGATGATGATGATGATGATGATGATGATGATGATGATGATGATGATGATGATGATGAAAGATACAGAGATTAGTGTGAGAGAGAAAGTGCTAGAGGGAAAGAGATGATAGATATAGACACAGTAGATCAGGGGTATCAAACTCGCAGCCCGTGGTCCTGGTGGGCATGACATGGGACCGCACCTCCGCACACATGGTTTTATAGACTTATAAAAATAGAAAGGCATACATTTCTGCAATTTTTTTTAAATACATACTTGATCTACTTGATCACCCTATGAGAGAGAGAGCCCAGATAAAATACTGACTCCATAGGAAGACCAGAACTATAAATTATTGATGCTATAGTAGCAGAATCCTGCAAGCCTGAGAGGTCAAATATTTTACCTTTCCTCCCCTTTATAACCTTCTGAGTCAAGGACGGCCTCCTGCAGCACGCTGGCAGCCAAAAAGGGGCACGGGGGGGTCGCATGCGGGGGGGCCCCCATGCCCAGTTTTGGTTGCCAGCGTGCTGCAGGAGGCCGTCCAGGCCCAAAACAAGGAATGGGGGGCACGCAGCCCATTTTCGGTACCAGAGGCACCGCATGCCAGTCCTTTGCTATTTCCAGGCCGGCCCCTTGGGCCAAATCTAAGCACACCATGGGCCGGATCCGGCCTGCAGGCCTTGAGTTTGACACACCTGGAATAGAGAGTAGAAGACTGTACAGGTAGTTCTGCAATTATAGTCGGAAGCATTTACTTCTGGTTTTCAGCAAGAACGCCCACAGCAAACAATGGGTGTGTTTAACAACAACAACAACAAAAAAAAATCATGAAGATCAAGTGGGTCATGTGATGTCTCGCTTTATGACCCCGGAACACTGCAACGGTCATAAACATGGGTCAATAGCCAAGTGTCCGAATTTTGATCACGTGACCCTGGGAATGCTGGAATGGTCGTAGGCATGAAAAATGGTCATAAGTCACCTTTCTTCAGTGCCATAACTTTGAACGGTCACTAAATGAACCATCGTAACTCGAAGACTACCTGTATTTAAAAAAAAATAAATCAAAAAATTCCTTACATACTAACCTTTTTATCTACCTTCTTCAACCTTAGATGGTCTATCTTTTTTTGGGGGGGACAATATAATTATCCTTTAATTATTTTTAAATGCAAAGGAAAGCATGTTAGCTCGGTTGCTGGGTGGGCGTGGCCATGTTGGGCATGGCCTAGTCTGCCACCTGTACCATGGGGGGTGGGGGCGCGTTTTCAC
>JANHFL010000157.1:176064-186648 GCA_032468155.1 Oxyrhabdium leporinum
TGAATAGTGTACTAATTCATTTTACCATAAAATTATCTTACTTTATTCAAGCTAAGAATTAAGCCTTCAAAATGGTTACTGTAAACAAGCCTTCATGAATTACAATAAAATGGATCAATTGGGGAGAGACAAGGCGGAACAAAACACTCCACTAGTTCCTTCTCTTGGTTCTAAGCAATTTATGGTTACTCACAGCTACAAACAATCTACAAAGCCTGTTAAATACAGTTAATAATGACAGGTTCAAATTACCTCAACTGCATTTCTTTTCGTTTCTGCATCTCTTGATTGTGAAGCTCCTCCATGCGTCTCAATTCCTCTTGTCGCCTCATGAGATCTATAAGTTTGACCATTTAAGCAACCATTGTTTAATAATAGATTATGAGTTTCTATCCATTCAAGAAAATCTGAATTTGATGGGCATCTCTGAAATTATTAAATGCAAAAAGCCTAGCAAGCAAATGTGTACACGAACAAGTTTGTCGTAATTTTAGTGAATGATTCATACATACACTTAGCACTTACATTGATGGAAGACAAATATTTTCAGTTCAACTTTTTTTTTGAAACAGCAGTGTAAGTTTATAAGAGAAAGACTGCACAAATAAATGTGGCCCTCACTTTATGGTACACCCCTCCCCCCCAAATTAGAGTTCCACCATCACTTTTGATATTTATTGGGTCGATTATGCTCTCAGGCCTAGGATTCCCAGGGAACTACTGATTTGTCCTGATGCACCCTTATTGAGTGGGTTACCATCAAGACAAATGTCTGGTTCCCTGGGAATCTTAGGGAGCATAACCAGTCTTTTATCATGGTTAGTATTTTTATGCTACTATTCTGGTTCTTTTAGATTTTTATATTGGCAATATACTGTTGTGCAACACCCAGAGAGACCTACGCAGAGTCACCTTTAACAGCAGCAGCTATATAAATGTGAGTAATAAACCTAAAAACAGTAAATTTATATTGGAAGATATACTGGGGTAAAGGCAAAACATTAGAATACCAAAAGTGAAAACTTGAGGGGAAAAATGGGAGTCAGCCAGAGATCTGTGCCCTATACCTTGGCGTAAAAGGTTTGCCTGATGCTCATGGTAAGCATCCTCCATCTCGCTTTCCAGTTTGTCCTTGGCATCTTTCATATTTTTCTCTACTTGATCTCTCTGCTGTTTCTCCATTTCATCCAACGATTTCCACCGTTGAGAATATTCATACTCAAAACTTCCAGGTTGTGCAAATCGTGGTGGAGTTTCTCTCTCCCTAAAAATCCCATTGAAAAGAAATGCAAATTTCATTTTTCAAAACAGCTAGCAAGATGCTGGTAAAATAAACATACTATAAAACATTAACACTTTTCTTCATCTACAGATTGCCATTGTCAAGTACAGAATAAACTAGTCTTAAGACAGTTACAGAGGAAGAAGCCAGGCACTATTCCATTAAAATAGTTAATAGAATGAACACAATATGAACCTGGCTGGAATTGACATGTTTTTAAGTTCCTGCTAAACGGCCATGAGCTCCATCTCCTACTAACAATGCCCTACTTTTCATTGTTTTACTTCAAGTGGACTACCCCAGGACTATTGAGAATTTTCAATTTCTCTTTTTTAAAAAACCCTGCAAAATATAAGATTTGGCCACAAATTCTGCTGGTACTATTGTTTCTCATCAGTCCAAATGTTTATTCCAGTTACCTTTAATTTACAAAGTGTGATAGTGTTCTAGATAAACTCAAAATCAAATTGCAGGGTTTTTTTTAAGTAAAGATGCCTTTAGTATGTTAATATACGACTCTTGAAGAGTTATGATTGCTTAAAAACCTAGAAGGCATAAGAGCACTAAATTTATTTCAAAATAAAATAATAAAATCTGAATCTTTTAGATATATTTAAACTACAAAAATCCACCAAATGTAACAATTCCATTTTATTTAAGTATTTTAGGTGAACCACTTTGGCCGAAATGAATGAATGAATAAATAAATAATCTGAAAGTGAAAAATATACAAACTATCTTAATTCAAACAATATAAACTTCTCCAGAAAATTTCTAGTTTACAATACTGAAAACAGGAATGAGTCAAATCATAATATGGAAGGGCATACTACTCTAGATAAGTTATATAAGATTAACAGGGAAGAACACATTCTAAATTATATTTTCAAATATAGTTTACTTGTGGCAAGTCTACAAGGTTTCATCTGCTTACTTTTGATACATTGGGTTTTTCTGAGCCAGCTTTTCTGGAAGACCATCTTCATCATCTAGCTGTTCCAGAGGCTCTACAATAACTGGCCTAGGAGTGCTGAAAATCAGAGACAAAGTATTGAGCTTGATTTAAATACTGGCCTTTAAGCGTAAAGCTTTTCTTTAAATTCAGCACAGTCTTCAGTTACTAAGCTACATAAAAAAGAGAGACCTACTTACGTTGTCAGAAGAAAGACACCTTCAGTACAACGTTCAAATGCTTTTCGCGCTGCAGGCTTAGATGCAAATTCCACAATGCCCTTTCCTGTGGATCTGCCACGATCATCTACTATCACAATAGCTCTTTCAATTGGACCAAACTGAGAAAAAGCTTCTTCCAGCAATTCGTTTGACACATATGGGGAAAGATTACGCACAGAAAGAGCAGCAGCATGGGTGGCAAAACGCACACGAAGCTGCCTTCCTCTCATAGGAATATCATCAAGTTCTGCTTTTGCAATTTCAGCCAAAGCTCGAGATTCCTGTGGATAGGTTAATAAATCTTAATTTAGAAGAATGTTCAACAATGTAAGAATAATTTTAGCATTAAAAGTCTTTTTTTAAAAATGGAACATCAATGCTTACCAGTTTAATAAAGCCAAAACCTTTTCCCTTGTTAATAAAGACTTCCCCTGGTTCACCGTATTTGGAGAATAATCTCTTAAATTCATCTTCGGTGATATCAGCAGGCAAATTCCCAACAAACAGACGACAGCGCTGAGTATATGTTTTCTCTCCAGGGCGTCTCAAAAGTGACAGATTTGCTTTAAAACCCTAAAAAAATTAAAGACAAAGTTGTTAATGTTTGTATCTAAAAGGCACTTATGTCATTTCCCTCTTACACACATAGTATATCATGCAAACAAAGATTCTAACTGCACCATATCCAAGCCAACACAGATCAGCCTGGAAATACCCACTTTCACTTGATGGATCTTTCACATACCCAATCTACAACCATCACTGCCACTGCAGTATTTTAAAGAAAGGGAGAATGTTCTTCAGCATGCCCGGGTATATCATGCACCAGACAATATCTTTACATAAAAGAATAACATTTTTCTATTGCATTTAAATATAAGCTTCTCCTTTTTCACAAAAATTGTAGAGAACACCAACATGTCAAAATTAAACAGTTACCTTTACCCAGCCAGGAAATGTAATGCTTGCACCGTGATTATTCTAAAAGCTAAGGCACTGTCACCACATTTTATACTTCACAGTATGCCTTCCCAGGTTCCCCATTAAATTTTGCCTAATAGCGTCTACACTAGTAGGAAATCACAAATTCAAACATTCCTAATAATAAACTTTAAATCTGCACCACCTTTTATTAAAACACTGATCAGAATCATAGCCCAGGACAGCTAGTAATGCGGTCCCACAAGATAATTATGTGGTTTATTTACATTAACTGTATTTTTATATATACATATACACACACAGAAAAGACTGGATACCCATTATCTAAACTGTCTTGTACAGGTATCACCATTACCTTTTTTTCTCCCAAGCCAGTACTAAATATTAGGCCTTTACTTCAATCACTATTAAAAGTATCAGTTTTAATACATCACTATCACATTCATCTATATAATGTAGCACAACTTTTTCAGTATTCAAAAATATGCAACTATATACCGTATCTATGCTTAAAAGCATACCAAAAACCCCACATGAAACAAGCAATGTATGTCATGCACTTGTGTAGGAAACTTAACTCAAACTAAAAAATGAAGGAAAAAAAACATTTCAAAGCATCACAAGTGCCACTGCTAATATTACCCTACCATAAAAGCAAAGTAGCCAACAATGGCCCTGAAGGAAAAACCATCGGGCTTAATTTAGTTCACATAAACCAGTAATGCAAAGCATATGGTTACTTGATTTAAGAATAGTGGCATCTGCAAACCATGCTTTACACATATTGCTTTATATAAATCTATTTAGGGTTTAGTTATTAAATCAGGTTACTAGATAAATGGGCAACCTTATGGTGATCTTAGACTTTTTCAGAATACACATATCAAACTACAATAAAACTAAAAGTGCAAGGATTACTTTGTGTTATTAATACTGTATTTTTAGTCCTGCACTACATATCCAATACACCTTCCTCTTTTCCCCCCACATTTATCCTGTGAGGTGAGTTGGGTCGAGAAAGTGAGAAATACAGTCACCCAGCCAGCTTTCTAAGTCAGCACCATAACCACATGAAGCTAGCTCTCTATACTGCACGCGCATGTCTGGATACACATACATATACACAAGAAAACTAGTGTGTTGTAGAGGCCCAGGCATCAGGCTAAAGACTTGTAAACCATAAATCCTAGCTCTGCCTTGAGCCAGTCATTCACTATCTGCCCGAGGAAGGAAGCAATGGCAAATCACTTCCACTGTAGTCCCCGCATATTATTTCGGAAGTGATTTGCCACTGCCTCCTTCCTAGGTCTGTGACTGGTCATCGATTGAAGGACCAGCTCCGAAGGCGGGCACGTACGAGCACACGGTCAGCCTCTCTACAGCCTTTCTCTCAGAATAGCGTGACCCGTGCGATCAAGGGTAGTGCCACTGATCACCTTAAGGTAGCAAAAATCAGGACTGGGAAGGCCAAGGCGGCAGCTCTTACGAAGGAAACCGTTTCCCCTTAAAACTCGAGCGCTCGCCGGCCGCCACGCCCACTGCAGCGAGCTCCCCGAGGCTCCGGCCCTCGCGCACGCGCATTCCTGCGCCGAAGATGGCGGCCGAGGGCGCCGTCGGGGAAAGGCGCGCGGCAGAGCGGACACACCGGCGCCATCTTGTGTTATAAGGCAGAGCCGGGAGGGGCCGCCGCCGCCGCTCTGCTTACCTCAGTGTCGGAGACCTTCTCGTCTCCCGCGCCCTGCTGCTGCGAGGGAGGGAGGTGCTGGTGCTGCTGAGACGAATGCTGGTGCTGACTCTGCCCTCCGCGCCTTTCGCCGCCGCGGTGCTGCTGTCCAGGCCCGCCGCCGCTCTTGGGGCCGCCTCCTGGCTGGGGCCCTCCCGGGCCTCCTTTCATGCCACCCATGGGCCCTCCTCCACCTCCGGCAGATGGACCGGGTCCCTTTTTGGAACCGCCCTGCCCGGGGCTTTGGTTCGGCGGCGCGTTACTCTGCTGCGGCGGCTGCGTCTCGCCGCCTCGGCTGCCGCTCTGGAGCCCTGAGGGTGCGGCGGGCGCCGAGGCCGAACTTGGTGTTGAGATGGATGAGGTGGAAGACGAGGTCGCGGGCGGTGCGCCGATCTGATTCTGGTTCGGCCCCAAGGAAGGCGACGAGCCTGCCGGGCTGGAGGAAACGGAGGCCGCGGAGGAAGGCGGAGTGGAGGTCGAGCTCGGCGGCTTAGGAGGCTCCGGCTTCGGGGGGCCGCCGGGGCCGCTGCCGCCCATATGATGGTGGCCGCCGCGCGATTGCCCCATGCCGCCCATGCCCGGCGGCGGCGAACGGAAATCGTGATTGCCGGGGAGGCCGCCACGGCCTCCGCCGCCGCCGCGCCGGTGGAAGCCGCCGCCGCGGCTCCGAAAACGGTCTCTCGACATGGCAAATATGGTGGCGGTTGAGATGGGGCCTGACGGCAACACGACTCTTTTCCTCCTCAGAGGCCGACCAAAGACAAAATGGCGCCAGACGCAGAGATTAAAAAAAACAGCCGCGCGGACGCCTTTGTCTCACCCTTTTATAGCCTCGGCGAACAGGCTCAGTCCCCGCCTTTCCGGCTTGGTTTTTTTTTTCCCTTTTGAGTGAGCCAATAGAAAACTTCCCCAACCAGACTGACAGCTTTCCAAACCGATCGCCAACAAAAGAGGAGGGGAGGAGGGGAGAAAGGCTGCCGCCTTCAACCCCGGGGCTCAATCATTCGTCCATTCGCGAGCCGTAATACAGAAAAGAGCGACTCGAAACCCTTTCACTTACGCTTCCACTGATTGGATCGTTTGGTTCCCAAAAGGCGGGGCTAGGTGGTGAAAGGGAGGGGCTCTAAATCGTGCGCATTGTCTTCCGCGGATATGGGCCACGTGGGCTGATCTGGGTGAATGGCCGCTTAGCTTAGCTTGAGCATCTTTTCCTTCGACACGCCACTATATATTTTTTATTATAAGGATACATTCCCTTACTATGAATGTCATTCATAAATAAATTTGAATTTCTTTCTTCAGTTCTCCTCCCCGTTCCTGCTCGACCATATTTAAACAACAGGGAAAGAATAAAATATTGTGGAAAAGAAACGCAGGATGAGGAAATAAGAGCTCACCAGTGCTGTTCAGACTATCTCACCGTGCTATCCCCTTGCAAACTACAAGCGGTTTGGACATCACTACACAAACGCCTTTTATACATACTTGTGTGCGGTGTTGTGACGACGTGAGACACGCAGAAAGGGTGGAGCTTGCATTGTGGCGTCGCAATGCAATATTTTACCTTTTTGATGTCGGGGTTGAGACTGGATGTTTAGGGCTTCATGATGGATGAATCTTGGGATCCTGACAAACCAGATTCAAATTTCCTAATGTTCCCATCTGGAGATGCCAAATTGCTGAGTTCTGTGTGAAAAACTATCCCATCTATTTTAGCTGCTTCTCTTAAACTATAGTTTGAAATTGACCCAGATTTGCAGTAAACACAGCCTTTTTTGAGAAGTTGTCACATGCCAAATTGAAGACAAAACGATTTTTTTTTTCCTTTAAGGAGAACTGCCAATTTTATGTTTATTTCTTGGCAGGATTAGAAATATGTTTAGCCACTCTTGTCTCTTCGGAAAGGATGAATCTTGCCAAGTTTCAAATGATGAAATTTGAGGAGGTTATACTTATTACTGTATTCAACAGCAACCAAGTAAATATTGATGTTCTGAGTACAATGAAAATAGATCTGATTATTTAATCTATTTAAGTTTAATAGCATTCTGTAATACTCTTTTATTTTTCACCCACTAGAAACTTCAATATAGTTTATGAAAAGGCTTCTGTGTTGTTTCTGTCCCTTAGTCTATGACAGTATTTCTCAAACTTGACATATTTAAGACATGTGAACTCCACTTCCCAGAATTCCCAAGATGGATACGGTAAAAAAAAAAAATCAAGGTGACAGTCACAGTGAGGCAACTGAAGCTTTTCCTGTTTTTATGTGTATCATAAAAAACTTTGACCTCCTGCAAGAAACATTGGAGTATGAAACCCATTTTACAAAGTGCAAATAGCAGTGTTCTCCAAACACACTAAAACAGGAAAAAAAGTGAAGCCATCTCCATCTCATATCTTACACAATTTGTGCCTTTAGTTTTAGAAAATAATATTTTCTTCTTGTGCTCTGAATCTGGCCATAATTTGACTTGAAGGTAATATTCCTATCTTAAGAATCCTAAAGACATCCACATTATCAGGGTATTCCTTTCAAATTCCTCAGGAGGGATTTGAAAATGAATATTCATAATGTTTGTATTTTTAGGATTGTGCATAGGTTTTCCCTCCACTTTTTCTTTTCTTTATATTCTGCATTTTTGTACCATCAGTTTTCTGTTTGTTTCAATTTAATTCATCAGTTTAAAATATTTCTTTCAAAGATCTGCACATATTATTTTGGACACAAAGTGAAGCACACTGCAGCAATTCTCACCACCTATCTGGAATAGTCTTCAAACATAATTTCTTTAATTATATATAATCTTGTATTCCTAGTTTAAGTTGGCTAGATTTGTTATTTATTTTGACTTACAGCAGTTAGTCCACTACCAGCAGCACCTTTCCCTAAAATGGGATTGAAGATCCCCTCATATGGTCCCTACAGAAGCAGGCCTGTGAATCAGGTTGCTTTGAAAGCTACTAACTGCCCCAACCATCCTGGTCAAGGGAAACTTGAACCTGAGTTTCTAGTCTAGTTCTGGTCTCAGTCATTAAAAAGAACTGGATTCTGCCAGCTATGTATTGTGGGTTCTGGCTGGGATTCAGACAAATCAGCCATCAGCAGGCACATAGAGATAAACCACATCTACCTATCATTCAAAAGAGATAATCCAAAAGCTAGAAAGGAAACAAAAAGACCACAACATCTCCTCTGCCAGCAATCAACCCCCATGTGAGTAGAGATTAACACAGTAAACAATACCAAGATCAAGGCAAGTTGGGTGTATATAAACAGAGAGCAAATCCCACTTCCTTCTAGCACTGAAGATGTTACCTAGTTGGGTAATCAAATGTCTACAAACCAAGCTCAGAGAGCAGGAAGGACTCCACAGTTCTGTTGCCAGTGATCACTTTCCATTATTTGGCAGCATATTTCAATACTATTTAGTGTTGTGTACTCCATGAGCTCCTCCTAGGAGCTGTTGACCACGCTGCTTACTGCCAGCACTGTCCTTCCCTTATTGATTTTGAATTATATGGGAACTGGCGCAAAATTGACTCAGGTTCTGCCCGTTTCCCTCTTTTTGCCAGAGTTAAGGTGCGTATATAGCAGAGGGAGGTGTAAAGAAAATCAGGAGGGACACTGCCTGATTCTCTTTGCAAACAATTCATTGTGCTAAGACTCCATTATCTGAATGTGGATCTAGCTTTTTTTTTGGGGGGGGGGGTACCATGTCAACATTCAGAAATAGCTTAAGGGGTAAGTCACTGCTAAAGAGAAATATTGTGCCAGTCACTCAAACAGTTTGAATGGTACCCTCCCAGGTACCCAAGCCCACCTAACATACTAAGGAAGCAGTTGGTGGTTGCTTTTCCTCATTGTCCACAAAACTGGTTGAAAGAAGAAATGCAGCCAGAAGAATCTACAAAACCCGGCCCTTAAATTATCCTGCATTCAAACTGTAAAGTCAGCACCAATCACAAGCTTGTTCCTGAGACTGTGTGATGTGTGCTGACCTACTTTTCTGGCATTTCAAGGTCAGGAGGAATGCACACTGACACAGACATGAGGAAGAATCTTACGGTTCCAGAAAGCACTTTTTAGCTTCAGAGCAAATATTCCGTCAAAATCTGGACTGGAGAACTGTAGTAGAATACAACTTTGTACACAAGAGATCTTAGATTGATATCCCCTCATGAGAATAGAATAGACTCTGGTCTGCAATGCAGTAAAGCCACTAACAGACATTGCTGATAATGCAGAAATGCACACATCAATGATTCTCGCAGTACAACAGAAGATTCTATACTCTTCATCATTACAAAAATCAAAGCATTCTTGATTGAGTAATGAAGCACCCGTAGGGGAGAACTAAGCAATAATAAATAAACCCATGCAGAATAAGTCCAGCATTATGTATCCACAGAAGTCCAATCCAATCTTGTGGATTGGACAATATTTGCCAGAACTCTCAATCAATATTCCAACCAGCTAACATGTGATGGTCCAGATCTGCAGTGAGAAGGAAGGCATAGCTAGGTCACATTTTGAATGCAGTCTATTTCTTTAAGGTTTATTTTTCTTAGCTTTTGTGGAATATTTGGTTGAAACAAATCTTGGCACAGAATGAACGCACATTCTAAGTCCAAAAGCCTCCATTCAATTACCTATACATGTGATACTCACGCTGCAGAACTCCAGATTGCATTAGATGGAAGCAAAAAGTGTGTAATTCTTTGCTGCCTTCTAGAGTTTATCCAGATTTCTGCATCACAGATCTGATACTTAAATTACTTGCAAATCTACATTTGTGTTTATACTACAATTAGTGAATGTTGTTCACTACCACATTAGTGAATGCTATTTGTACACTACAATTAGTTAATTATGATGATTTCCCATGATAAAGAAGGGACTTCTAAAAACAGTTCTGTATTTATTTGTATGTTTGCTTTCATAAGAGACTGTATACTCTCCAAGACCATCCAAGGTAGTCAAACCCAATGAACTTAAGAAGAAGGAAGGAAGACACTAAATAAAAATAGATCATTTCTGAAGTTTCTTGGGAGAAGGTGTAACAGCAAATGAATTAAAACAATTCACAGGTCTCAGGACTGAAATAACGATGAAAGGAGTCTGATTTATTTATTTAGTTATTTCACATGGAGAAACTTTATTTTACAATTTTGTAAAGTTGGAAAGCTATAGGGAGAAAACCTAAAATAACTTCCACTGTGGGACCATGCCTGCTCATGATTTTGAAAAGAGCTCCAGGCTGAAC
Organism: Oxyrhabdium leporinum; assembly: GCA_032468155.1. NCBI lineage: Eukaryota > Metazoa > Chordata > Lepidosauria > Squamata > Cyclocoridae > Oxyrhabdium > Oxyrhabdium leporinum. Next base: position 186,452 of record JANHFL010000157.1, read on the forward strand.
AAGGATGACCACTTAAAGGTAGATGATCATAAACTTCTGTGGGTCTTTGGCCTGGCTAATCTGGAAAGAAATACCTGCTTGGTCTTTGCAGAACTAATTTCTTGTAAGAATTGTTGGAAATTAGCACCCACCCCTCTCCTAGAAAATGTAATATTTTAGGAAATAGTAAAAGGGCAGAATATTTCCCCTAAAAAGGT
>JANHFL010000157.1:191611-217858 GCA_032468155.1 Oxyrhabdium leporinum
GTTTTGGAAAATAAAAAAAAAACTTATTGGAAAAAAAAAAACCAGAAACCTTCTTCCATCAGTACAGGTAGTCCTCAACTTACGACCACAATTGAGCCCAACATTTCTGTTGCTAAGTGAGAAGTTTGTTAAGTGAGTTTTGCCCATTTTACGACTTTTTTTGCAAGGTTTTAAGGGAATCACTGAAGTTCTTGAATTAGTAACACAGTTGTGAAATGAATCTGGCTTCCCCATTGAGTTTGCTTATCAGAAGGTCGCAAAAGGGGGATCACGTGACCCCAGACACTCCAACTGTCATAAATGTGAGTTAGTTGCCAAGCAGCTGAATTTTGATTACTTGACCAGGGGGGATGGTCGTAAGTCACTTTTTTCAGTGCCGTTGTAACTTTGAACAGGCACTAAGTGAACTGTTGTAAGTTGAGGACTACCTGTATTTAAGATATACAATTGCAAAATCAAACAACCAGCAACACTAAATAGATGGCAATCGAAATGAATAGAATTGTAGAAAGATGCATTTTTTAAAAAGTCACTCAGGAAAAAAGAAAGATAAATGAAAAATTGGAGAAAGAAAAAGGGTATCTGTACCAATGAGGAAAAAAGGACATTACTAAGATAGTGAATAGATAGAGAAAAATAGACACAAAGTGAGGAAGTGAACAAAAAGTTCATCTATCCTCTTTTGGTCTCTTACCTGCATCTGAGAGGTGCTGAAGGGTCCGTAAAGTTCAGATGTGTTTGTGTTTTCCCACTTATATTGCCACATCACCTCCGAGAGTGTGCTGTCATCACTCTCCTCACATGCCTGACTTCCTGTGGTAGGAGAATAAGCACATACGTCAGAAGAATTTTTCCTAAATTCCCTAATAAAAGACACCTACCCCCTAATAGAAGATCATACAGTTAAAGCAGTGTTCCTCAACCTTGGGAACTTTTAAGATGAGTGGACTTCAACTCAAGGATTGTTGAGCGTGTTAGACGACAGGTTGTATATTTCAATGCTTCCCCAAATAAGCACTTGACACACAGCTTTGCAAGTGTGAGAGGAATTTTCCCCTTGAACCCTGACAGAGTGAAAAACACCCCAACAAGTGATCCCTCGCCTGCTATGATAAAATTCAGCAAACTGTCTCAACTGTATGTTTCCAATCCGGCCCCTCTAGGAAAACCTGAGCCTTCAGTTCCCCAAGGATGCTCACCTGCTGATGTCTTCTCTCCTAGTTTGGCTTCATCGATTTCGTCAGCAAACATATCGAGTTCTGGTTCACCAGAGGAAGGTGCCATAGGAGGATGCTGTAATGCCCGGAGTCTCACAGCCAGTTTCTCCCGGGTTTCCTGATAGATCTCATAGATGCCTCGTGCCACCATTTGGTCAGCCAGCCCTGACAGCTGTTCCAGCTGCTCTTTCCGCTCAGGTGACCCTGGCTTCTGGGAATCATCTTCCTCAGCTGGTTCAACTTCATCTACTTTGAGGCGGGTCCAGGGCCTCCGCTGACGTCCACTACTTTTCGGGCCACCCTTGTCTCCAAACCTTTGAATGGCTCTAGCTACTGTCTCACCAGGTAGCATTAAGTCTACCATCCTTTCCAGAAGTTCCTTCTTCTCCAGAGGTGTCCGGCCCACCTCAAGATCTTCGTCATCTTCATCTTCTTCGTCATTATCTGCAGAATCGAGTGATTTCTTCTGACCAGGAGGCTGTTCCTTTATCTTGACCTGGTAAAAAACAGAAAAGGATAGATTAGGAAAGGGAAAAGTGATATAATATGGATTAAAATTTAATTAAAATTAAAATTTTAGGTCTGGAACAAGAATACCAATGGTTGGTCTATCCTTGCAATCATTTACATTCTTTGCAGGCACTTTCCATCTGTCAATACTGATCTCAATTTTATTGGTAGAGCGGTACTATGTAGGGGTAGCAGGGGAATTCTGGGAATTGAAGTCCGTACATCTTAAAGTTGCCAAGGTTCAGAAACACTGGTTTAAACTGATAACCATTATGGAGTGGATGGCCCACTATTCTATGACTTGTCCATGGTATTTCCTTTTATAGTCCTGAAACTCCCCTACATTTACTTCAAATAATGTATATGCACACTTTTTCCATAACAGCTGTGAGACTTTAGGAGCTGGAGGAATATCAAACTAAAGAAACAAAAATAAATCATGTATCCATCTCTTATTTGCCTTCTTTCTAAACTAAAATTCCCTAAGTCCTATGAATGAAATATATATATACCACTGGTTGCCCTCCCTTCAAATCTACCCAAAAAGACTTACCCAATCTATGTTGTCCAACCAATTGTCCCGAATCATTGCCTCTTTTTTCAAGAAATAGTTGCCTTCTGAATCAAAATGACCTTCTTCCATCTCCTCTTGCAAATTGAAAGGGGTGATCCGGATACCATCTTCATAGTCAATAGTGGCAGATTCCTGCCCTAAAAAGACAAAATAAGGAGATTAATTTCTGATTGACCTGACACCAATAAAAATATTATTTAACCTTATTTTTTTAATATTGTTAACAAACAGTAAGTTATTGGAGAAACATGAAATCTTCTGCTCCAAAATTATCACTTTACTTGAATTATAATGTCTTAAAAATTTTTTTCTTATTGAGATTGAAGATTTTGTGATGGGTCACCACAGAATTAAGAGTGTCTTAACTGTCATCACTAAAAAAAATCCACAATCTTGGGGACTACTGACTTTTTTTAACGGAGAGAAGAAACAATGTAGAAGTTCCAATTACTGAAATCTATAACCAATACAGTTCCCTACTTACCTTCCACATCGTCTGATGCAAGGATGTCATATTTACTACCCTGCCCTTCATCTTCCTCCGCATCTTCCTCGTCGCTGTCCAATGAATGTTTACCCTTAAAGCGGCTGCCTGGTCCTCCAATAGCAGGTTCCACCAGCTATTCAAGAGATGAAATGAATTTAGAAGTTCAGCATTTGAAGAACCTAGAGTGTTTATCTGTTTTTCCCCGATTGTCAAGTTAGCAAATTAACTAACTCTTCAAATTAGCAAGTTACTCTCTATAACTTTCTCTAATTTTTTTCCTGATAACTTGAGGCCCTTATAGGCAGTCTTCGACTTACGACCACAATTGAGCCCAATATTTCTGCTGCTAAGTGAGATAGTTAAGTGAGTTTTGACCCTTTTATGACCTTTCTTGACAGTTGTTAAGTGAATCACTTCAGTTGTTACTTATAAGACAGCTGTTAAGTGAATGTGGCTTCCCTATTAACGTTGTGCCCATGTGAATGCTGCAATGGTCAAAAAAATAATACAAGTCAGTTTTTTCAGTGCTGTTATAACTTCACTGGGTTATTAAAGAAATCGTTGTAAGTCGAGTACTACCTGAATTTAAGGATGTGTATCCCAAAGAAGCTTTTTCAAGAGGCAACTGGACTTTCTTGTTTTTCTTTGAAGACATTTCGCTTCTCATCCAAGAAGCTTCTTCAGCTCTATTTGCCAAAAGAAGTCACATCTATCAAGAGAACAGTTCCTATCCAATAGCATTCAAAAGCACTGAGTGCCTCTAAACATGTGTCTCTGTTAGTCTTAGAGCTAATAATGTGGGAGTTTCCCTCTGTTAATCTGTCCACTCTTTTTTTAGAGAACATCCTAAGAATCATGCATTATTATTATTTTCTTAAAACATATGCATTAAATAGTTTACAGCAATATTCTTTAGGGGATACTGGGATAATTAAGTACACTGTTATCTTAGATTCAAATATTTGGATATAAATTATATCTTGCATAGATTTTTAATCAACATTGCTTTAATTCATAGTATAATATTAAAAAAATAAAATTATAAAGTATAGACACTATCTTGTGAATATCTATGACTAGTTGTGCATTAAGCAATAGACGTGATTAGCTATGATTTGTTGAATAAATCATTTTCCTGGATTTGCACAATAGATAATACCATAACTATAAATTTGCAAAACACTATCAGAGATTACTCACTCTGCTAAACCAAGCAAATCACTTTATGATTTATCACAGTATGTGAACCTAACCTGCCCATAAAGTTTGTGCCATAAACTAAAGCTTACAGATCATATTGGATAACTTGATATATTGTGCTAAGACAAATCAAACAATATTATGGCAGTATTATTAAGTTCTATTATAATGCAATGTATAAATAAAATCAAACAAAAATTATGTTAACAGGAAGGAAAGGGGAGAGTAGAAGAATTACTATTTATGAAGTCTTTAATATCAGTGAAGTGGCTATTCAAACAGACTGTAGCTAGATTTCAGTACTTAGAAATCAGATATTACAGTAGAAACTTTCTAAGAATATTTCTCTACAATACGATAGGCTCAAATTTAGTCATATGAAAAACATTCCAATGTAAATTTAAAACCTTAAAGTAAATGTGATTAATTCAACTCTATTTCATTTTTCACTAATCTGATAAATCTAGATATAATTTATTATACTCATTGAAGAACTTGATTTTAAAAAATCATCAACCAAAGTTTTATGAAAAGAATAATGAAAAACTAACTTCCTTGTCATGCCTAGGAATAGTTTGCAAGACTCATAGGGTTAACCAGATCAGAAACTAAGATTTAGCAATTGTGGAATGCTGCCCCATTTTACCCATAATTAATATTTTAAGATTATAAGGAGTCACAATCTTCATTCACGATTTAACTACAACAGACTCACAAAGCAACCTCCATGGAAATTTTCATTTTGGTGAGATCTGAGTTGAGAAGTTTTATGAAACAGAGGTTGCCTAGTCACGCTGAGGAAGATGGACTGTCTTCTGTTTCCAAATTTGATGTATACGTATACATATATATGTGTGTTGTATTTGTACTGATATTTTTGTACTGATTTTGTACTGATTTTGTACTGATATACTGACAACAAACATATATAACGACACAATGAGGGTCGTATAAATTTCCTGCCTGGATAGACTCTAGAGATGAGCTGAAAGGCAAAAAGGAAGTGGATTAGCTTCCTCCCATATTTGGGTAACCAGGTTTCCTCACAAAAAAACACAGCGCCAGAGCCCCAAAACATAGAGTTTGATGTAGGCATTAAAATAAACACTGTCAGATAACAGAAGTCAGATGACACAGGAAATGTGCAGATATGGATATGGTTAACTGTGGGCAGCTTTGTGCAGATGCTGAATCCTTTTTGGGCCCTGGGAGCACCTATTTTTTAAAAGAACTGGATATTCGCTTAACCAAAAAGGGAAGCTTACTGTGACCAAAGCTTACCCGAAATTTAAATGAGGCTCCACAGTTGGACCACTTGTGCTTGTCGGCCTTCCAAAAGCAGCTAGCGGCACATTTAACTTTTCATAACCTCCCGTAGGTTATGCATCATTTAGCAGTGAGACCTTGTGGCATTTTTTACCAACGAGACCTTCCTATTAATGCATCCACCAATGATATCTGTTTATTTGCTTTAAGGGACTTAATTGGAATCTGGATCCTTCACCAACGAGCAAGGTCGTTTGCGCTGGAAGTGGCACTCTTGTGCATGCGGGGGGAAATGGCTTAGCAAGACTTGGACAACCAAAACAAAAGGCTAGAAGTCTGGTGGAAAACAGCTAGGGCCAAAGATGCTATGGCAGCTACTCAGCGCCTGCACAAAGGAGCATCCAGCACCAGAATGCTCTACAGTGGCGGGGTACCCTTGCCCTTTCCAATGGCTAGTAAAGCCAAATCCACCTCTTATTCTAAATCCCATTTTGAGCTTCTTAATTTTAACTTCCTATTGGCTCATGACTATTCCTCACGACCCAGTTTCTGGCTTGGCTCTTCCTCCAGAAAGGGGTGCGTGGCCCTTTAAGAGGGCGCCATTCTAAGACAGGTCCTAACGTGCTCCAACCTCCACAGGATGGGCCTCGACTGCGCCGGCGCGCAAGGGAGGAGACCAGGAGGGCCCGGAAAAAAAAGGGCAGGGCGATGGGCTGAGGGGCATGCGCCTGCGCTGGGCGCCTGCGCACTAGCCTTCTCCCCGCCCCTCTCGGCTTGGGCAGGTCTCTGCAGCTTTAAGAGGGTCTCGCGGCCTGGAGGGTCCAGCCGACCGTCGCCTCAGTTTGGGCTTGGTTGCTTTGCTTCTCTTTTCTTTTTTCTTTCTCTTTTTCTTTCTCCCGTGGAGGGCTTGGACCCCTCGAGCTCCTGAAGGAGGCGCTGTGCCCCAGCCCACCCGTCGCCTCGCGCGCCTCCCGAAGGCGGCTGGGGACCTTCCCGGAGCGCCCTCTGAGGGGGCAGCACCCACGCCCGTTCCCCTCGGCCTGGGAGCGAGAAAGAGCACAGCCTACCCCTCCCCCTCCCCATTGGCGGCGGCGGCGGCCCCCCAAAATGGCGGCGGCCAAGGAGGAGGGGCCAGGACCGCGCGCCAGAGTGAGTGGGCGGGGCTGGAGGCGGGGCCAGGAGGTGATCTGGGAGGTGGGTGCCTTGTAGAGGTTCAGCTGGAGGGACCAGTGGAGTACAAGGAGGTTGTGGGGCTAAGAAATGTGGGGGGGTGGGTTTGTTCCAGTTGGAGGGAGGATGGATGGGGATGGAGAGGATGCCTTGAGACTTGGGGGAGGGGCTGGAGATTCTGGGGGTTGGGGCCCAGCAGTGTTGACCCAGGCAATGAGAGCCTGCAGAGCTGAAGAGAGGAATTGTGGGAAGGGTCATTGCCAGAGGATCTTTGGAGGGTGGCCTTGATGCATTTTGGGGTCTACCCCCTTTGGTGTCAGGGAAGGGAATAAAGGGGATGAGGGATGCTGGGTGGGGGTGGGGGAAGCTTTGTTGGAGCAAAGCCAGAAAGGAGTTTCGTGAAAATAGGGATTAGTTTTTCTTTGGAGCAGCAGACCTAGCAGGTTGGGAGAAGGCTTGAAGATGTTGGAAAGGAGGACATGGTTGATGGTGATGTGGGATGCACCTGTCCCAGGGAGAAGGCCCTTAAGAGTTGAACAGCTGAAAGGTAACAAGGCTGAGAGTGGAAAAGTTGGATAATGGAGAAAAGGAGCATGGGTAAAAGGAAGGCAGATTAGAGGATATATGTATGGGCAAAAGGGTGCTCGGGTACGAAGAGAATGGGGGTAAAGCATTATTTGCATTAAGATTTATCCTTGTGAGTTAACGTCTTGATAATGGTGGAGCCAAAAGGTATTGGTAGGTTAACAAGTTAAAAGTCTTGGGTATGTACCTCTGCAACCTTCCTCTTGGGAGGATACTGCTAGATTACACTACTTCCTAAAAGAGTAAAGTGATGACTGTATTGATTTTCATTATCTCTCTTTTTTGGCCCATGATTAGAGCCTTCAAAAGAGGCCTTTGTGATATTCAGCCTAGTAAATGGATTTGGACGTGTTACTTGCCAAATACTGGATAACATATTTTTGGGAGGAGGGCTAGATGGACAGGTGGATTCATCTTGGTGAGCTTGACATTAATTGGGTGTATTTCTATGGGAGTCTCATGCAACCTCAGTGTTTGCTCTATTTCATATTACTGGAATATAATAATGAGTAATGTTTCCGACTTGTAGTCTAAGCTATCTGACCATTTCCTTTTTAAATTAGCATGTCGAAATATTGTGACACATATGTGCACTTGCACTTCATTGTGATATTATTTTTAATAAGTCTAATATGCAGGCTAAACTAAGTAAAAAGGTTTTAACATCAGTGTGCTCAGATTACAGTCCCTAGTTAGAAAAAAAATTAAACCACAAATCTTATCTTTTTTTAAAAAAAATGGAAACAAGCACAATGAATATCAAAATCCTGCTATTGGCAATGACATTTTGATTCTCTTGGCAAATGAAGGACTTTAGTTACAGAGAAGGAACTAGTATGTAATTGAGAAATCTATTTTAAACTTTCTCTCCTGCTGGTCAAACTACATGCCTTTTCCACTAGAATTTTGCTGCAGTCCCACCTATGTTTTGTGATGTCATAGCATGGAAGAGATGGAGTTTGCTGTATCAAATAGAAGGTATGCCTGCTGATATGCTTGTGTTTGGGATGAAGGTGAACATTCTGGCTATGTGTGTGAGCTGCTTACAATTTTAGCACAAGTTTTAATTGATATTTCCTATCAATAACATTTGCTTTGGCTTGGATCTTCTAAAAATATAACAAGTTCATGGAAAGAGGCTTTGGCTTTTCTCCCCAAAAATTAACTCCTGAGAATTGAGGGACTCGTGGAATATGTGAAGAGACTGCAAATAGCATTCTCCAAATAGATGAAGAATTACAGACAATTGTCTCTTTTATATGAATGGAAAGGCAACTTGAAATCTATGCCAATATTTTGTGTCACTAACATGTTGAATGGCATCTCTTATAATTAATGCAGAATTTGTATAAATAGACTTCTATTAGATGCCAGCTACCACATGCATATAATAGTTTATTCTTGTCAAAGAAAAACCTATATCTCGTTTGATTAGCTGTCAGGATAATAATGTAACTCCATTTTAATTGAAGTAGCTAATAGATACAATTTCTTGTACTTATTACGCATTTTATTTTAGCCCTGAGTAATGCATCAAACTTAGATTTGAGTAGCTGGATAGGTAACAGTAATTGTCTCATTGTGATTCTAAATTATCTTAAAATGATACATGCGTAGAACTTTTACACTAGTGTCAAATCAATTTGTTCATTTCATAGTTTAATTTTTCTACTATAAATGAAGTTTTATTCTGCATATTTCATTCCTTTCTGTAGCTTTTCTAGACAAATAAGGAAGTAGTCTTCATTGAAAATCTAAAGTGTTGAGAATTGCTATTCCACTATAATAATATAGACATTACCCATCAAACTGTCTTTCTATCATTGAAATGTGATTTCTGGAAAGTTTTGAATCAAAACATTTTATGTTTCCCTAAATGAATGAAAATCTACTATAGCGTGTGGTTTTTTTTTTAAAAATATGAAAGGCAGTTTTTCTAGTGGTTCAGGCTCCGGCTAGAAACCAGGAGACTATGAGTTCTAGTCCTGCCTTAAACATGAAAGCCAACTGCATGATTTTGAGCAAGTCCCTTTTTTTCAATCCATAATGTCTGGCTTGGACGATAAATTGGGCAATAAGCCGGTCCATCAATTCCTGTCGTGAGCAATGGATTGATATTCAACTGTTTCAAAAATAAAAAAAAGTTCTGCAGGAAAAACTGTAGGATTTAAAAAAAAAAGCCTAACATAATGTTAGATAACTATTAAGCAACATATTCAGTATTATAATTGGTGAATGGAGGGATTGGTTTAATAAAGTGCATATTATTTTAATGATAACTGCTTTTATTAAGCAAGCCAACATAAAAACAATTTACATGAGCTTGTTTGGACAAATAATTTTAGCCCTGAAAAAGACAAACTGTAGTCATGCCACAGTACAAAGCTTAATCATGTAACATTATTTGTTTAAATGTATTCTTTGGACATGAAATATATTATTAGGACCACTAATTGGCAAAGAAATATAATTGCTTAGATGGATATTTTAATCTATAAATCAGCTTAAAAAGACACCTGATGACTCTTAACAGCATCAATATTGTATAGTGACCACAACCCAGTACAGCAATATGGTTCACCTAACATAGCAAGGGAATCCGGAGAAAATCTTTGCAGAAAACGTCTATAAAGAGCCAAGATTTTGAATGCCAAATTCAGACACTGATATTGGGCAGGTGGATTTTCACATGTCTGGATTAATTTGGATAAATAACATTTGCAATTTCCCTTTGTTTTCTCATTTTTCCCTTCTTACTTTCACTTTGAGTCTGAAGTATATGAACTATAATTTTGAAAAATGGTAGTTTCTTTGCAAATTAAAACTGAAAAACCCAGTAAAAATGAGAAAGAAATCTCTATGTAAAAAGTAGTGTAGCAGATTTGGTGGATCAGAACTAAAAATCTGACCTTTCTAGTTATTCAGATTGTTATTATTTTGCCAAAGGCAGAATATCATGTTATTTAAATTTTCCATTGCTATCCTCAGCTTTGCTAATAAATCAAATTTCAACTTCTTAAATTGGATATTCATAGTGATTCAATTTGAAATATCTTTTCCATGCTTGCTTTGAATGCTTTTTTTTTTTTGCTCCTTGGATATAAAACCATCATATTAATTATTTATCTTAGAGGAGTTGCTGGGGAAATGAATGAGAATTGCATAAAACTGTTGCATGCTAAACATTTTCCAGAAAAGAATATTCAGTATGATTATGATTGTGTTGGTAAGTTTTATGCTTGTCAGTCATTGCACAGCAATGTTGAAATTAAATTTCCTAAACTTCTGAATTCATATGAGACTTCGTTTTTTTTAATTTAATTTAATTTTTTATACTACCTTGCCTTTGGAAAAAGGCAACTTTTATTGAATATCAAGAATCAAATCAGGATTTCTAATTAATTGTGGTTCCTGGCCAAAACAGAAGCATCAGTTATTAAGAGATTGAGTTCATATAATTTGCGAAAATATGGCATAGCCAAGAGGGCTTGTTCATAGCAAATTATTTGGAATTGATTATTTGCACCAACTTGATTGGCCAAGAGAGTTGGTGTACCATATGTTCAAAACAACTTCAACTGCTTCAAATCTAGATTAGGACTGAACTCAAAGTAATACAAAATATGAAAGCATAATACTGTAAAATGTTCCACTCTTCTAGCTAGTCTAATGTAATGCAATTTTCCGTAGCTTGTTGCTTCCCAGGTATATTATTTGCACTGTAGTTATTAGGATCTAATAACTGGCTAATTTACAGTCTCAACAGATCTGGAAAGTGCCAGTCGGGAAGAATGTTTTACTACTAGTTGTAATATTAGTAGTAAAACATTCTTCCCGACTGGCACTTTCCAGATATGTTGAGACTTAGAAAATGTTTAGAAAAAATAGTTCTTACTTGCTCCCCAAAGCAAAATAAATTATGCCAAACCCAGTACAGCAATGTTATTTACATAATACCTGAATAGGATTACAGATCAAGGATTACATTATTCAACTACCAAGGATATTTTATTAGCATATCTTAAATTTCATATTGCAAAACATTTAAAGCATAGCCCAATATTTATTTGGGATATATTTATATATTTTAAAGATGGAGTAATTCAGTAAATAAAGCACATTTATCTTAATAAGACTTTAAGGGAAATATTAGGATATTGGAAACATTACTGTAGTGTGCCTGAAGATCTGTACTCATATGTGATTGTACATTTACAAGTTTTAATTACAAAGTTGACTAGCAATATAGTCATTACACTTCCCAGTTTGATAATGTTATACTAATTGATTAGGGATATTTTCCATTTCTGAAAAATACATCTTTTCACTTTCATTGAAAATATATGACAGTACATACAACTTATACAAAGAAAAGTTTGGATACAATTGGTATGCACTCCTGCTGGCTTAAAGTAATTGTTTTTGAAGCTCTTTGCTAGTTTTCTTATTTTTATATCTGTATTTATATTCAACTTTTCAGCTAGTAGGCTGAAAGTAATTCACACCTTTAAACGTATAGGCATAATGCAGAAGGGAGAGGGAAGAAAAATGAAAGCATGGTTAAGTGTATTATTCATATTTGAAAAGAGAAAGAATTCTTTTAGCTATCGTTTACCCAAAACCACTGTTAATATTTTCATCAGCAGATGCTTGTATGATTTTATTTAAAACATGTTTTAATTCTGTACATCACATGTTTAGGTGTATCCTGGTAATTCCCAAAGTTTTATCTATAAAAACATAATAGCATGGCTTTCATGTAGTCATTTATCAAATTCACCCAGCAGATGTACCCAATCATGAGGTAAATAGATTATATTCTGAGGTCCACCCAAATATATTTTGAATTAATGCATAATTGTTACACTTTAATTCATAGCAAATGGCAGCCTCTTTATGATCTGGGCAGGTATTTGGATGAGGAACCATTTGGAAATCCCAGGGCTGCACACTAGACTGGAAAATTTAAAAATATCCTACAAGAAGGCAATAAGAAATCATTTCCATATTATGCCAATAATACAACAACATAGATCACCATGTATTCATCAGGATTTGAGCTTGGTTCAAAGGAGACCTTTCCTTTATCTTGGACGCTTACAGTTGAAACTAGATAATCAAAGATAAAATAATTTAAATGAACACCACAGAATACAATCAATTCTCTAAAGTACCCCTTTGCCTATGGTGGACAATTCTATCTCCCAGGCTCCTCCCGGTAGTTATAGCTTAGTAATCCCTGAGAGGGCACAGGTGAGTTACCTGCACTGGCCTAGTTTGCATAGGCAAATAAATGTTTTTCCAATACCAGGTGGTTGTGAGCAGAATGTCGAAACTGCTTGTTGAAAAATCATGGTGCTTATTGTGACCCAAACACAGAATACTCTACAGGCTCTGTGATCTGTCTAGCAAGGGAGCTGGCTTTGGGAACCTACTAAGCACATGCACATGCACTATGCAATGTGGTAGCCATTCCCAAAGGTCTGTAATTGTTGCAGGTTATTTGTTCTAAACAGCCAGAATGTGATGCAAGAGATCTGTGACAGGAATTTCATGTGGGATCTGGGACTGTTTTAGTCTGCTGGGATCTGAAATATGTGCTGCATTACATACATCATTGCTAACAATAATAATAATAATAATAAGCTGGCTGGCTGGCTGTGCAACCAACCATAATTCATTTGACATTCCCGCCTTGACTATCAATGACTTTATGTGGATTTCTTCATTTTTTTATAATGTTCTCAGATTAATGAGGCTTTTACATTTTTAATGATTATGGCAACCCATGGAATTTTAGTTATCAAGGAAAAGTATGATCAATGAGTAACAGATTTGGGGAGTGTGTGTGTGAGAGAGAGAGGAAGGAAGAGAGAATTGGATTTGTTTCTTTTAAAAGAAAGCAATTCATTCTTGATAGTTGTGGATATTTTACTGATGAGATTTTCCTCTTTCGGTCATGATCTTTTCCTGTATGGGGGAAATAGACACATATTCCATGAGTCAAATGGCAGTTTCAAGAGAGAAACAGTTTTTATAGCAAGAATGAGTTCATCCCCATCTCCCAGATCTATATAACAAAGCCTTGTTTTCTCCTCCCCCCCCCCCTTCTGCTTTTAGCTCTTTTAAAACTTTGGGGTCATCCACAAAAATCACCTGTGTCAACACCATAGAACTGTTCATGAATTTAACAATCTGAAATGGCTTCAGTTGTAACTCCATTATAGTAACTTTGACGATGTTACGGACTTTGACAAAAATTAGGGACCATGGCTATGTATGTGACAGAAAAAGATACCCCCTCACCCCCTGCAATCCTATGCTTTTCTTGGAAGGTGGGTTTTTTTTTTGTTTTGTTTTTTTGTGGAATGTTTTCTTTTCAAAAAGATTGGGAATATTGAAAAAATGAAAATGCTGCTGAAATCTTATGTCCACGTTTTAAAAACAATCAACTTCAAGGGGATTTTCAATCTCTATTTTTTATCCGCTGTTCTTTTGTATCACTGATTGAAGGGATTTCTAAACCTATTTATAATGTGAACAGGATCTATACTATTCTATATTGTTATGAAATAAGTGATTTCGGGGAGGAAAGTTTACATTGAAACATTCATATGCTCCTACTCTTGCCCCGTCCGGATCTTTTGCTACAGAGATGCTTTTGCATGCAGAGAACTGGTTTGGAGTAGTGGTTAAGGTACTGGTTTAGAAACCAGGAGACCTGTGAGTTCTAGTCCTGCCTTAGACATAAATGCTCTCTGGGTGCCACTCATTTTCTCTCAGCCCAATCCACTTCACACGGTTGTTGTGGGGAAAAAATAGGAAGAAGGAGTTGCCACCCTGAGTTACTTATCAACTAATTAAGGGAAGATAAAAATCAAACAAACAAATGGCCCAGATTAAATCTTGGATTCTTCAGGTATGGTTGAGGAACAATGCTGCCTGATTCCATGGATAGCATAGCTATTGGTACATCTAGACTTACAGATCAACCCATGGTTTTATCTAGAAAAACCAGTTCCTTATGGCTGAAATATTTTTCTGTTTAATACTGAGAGCTTCCCTGAGCATAGTTAGAGGAAGTGAAACAAAGAATGATAAAGCAACAGCAAAGCAGTGTTCCTGCTACAAGGAGTCACTGTGCATATCCCAAACATTGATTGCATTCCTCTCTTGAGCAAAGCTGCTGATTGTGTTTGAGGAAAACAAGTTATCGCTGAAATAGAACAGAAAACCTAGGTATAATTATCACATGTGGCTAGTACTGAACTTGCAGCATCTGGAGGTTGCCAAGATTTTAAGTAATCTTTCTCCTTCTGGAGGAACACAAATGTAAAATAATTACATTTTTTTCACACATAAAAGTGGGGTGCTTTAAAAAAAAATCAATTTCTATACAAAGCTGAATTAAAACAATTTTAGAAGATAGTGGTCCAAATTACATAGCTGCTGTTGAACTTTATTTTAGTGATCTAGTGTTCCTGGAATATTTTGCTGACATATTTGCACTAGCTCACATTTGTCCCTTTTGAAAAGCAGCTTCAAACGTTATCTGTGTGTGTTTGTGTAAATTTGTCATGAATCTCATTTTGTGTTTGTGTGTGCCTTCCATTTATTACAGTGTAAATAGCAGAATCATGCATGCCCTTGAGGAATTCTGTGGTGGGTTTAATTTTCCCCATATTCTCTCTCTTTTTTTTAACAGCCGCTGAGTATGTGACATTTTTCTTCATATCTTAACAAATCTTAACTACTGCTTGTCAAGCTGCCGTTAAGGAAACAGAAGTAGAACTAGTAAAAAAAAATACTGTTGATCCAAAATACTGATATTATTATATACTTTATTCATTAAACATGAAACTCAGTCAACTGAACATTCAAAAATGCATCACAAATACTATTGACTGGCCCTGATGGTTGATACGGGTTGCTGCCAGCCTCCTAGTTATCAACCAAGTATCTTCTTAAAATATATGATGTTCCGAGTAGCGCAGTTTTTTGCAGTTCTGCTGGTGTTATCGCAGGAAGCTGCAATTTCTTGATGTATTTTATAAAATTCTTGGACATAGTACCAAGTGCCACGATGACAATGGGTATCACATGTTTCATCCATAATCGCGTAGTTTCGATGGCCAGGTCGCGATATTTTGTGATTTTTTTTACCCAGTTCTTTTTCTTCGACTCTGGCGTCTTCTTGTGCCGCGGTGTTGTTGTTGTTATTATTTAGTTTTCCCTAACACCCTTACCCTAATCACTTGGTTCATCCTATTCTTGAACAATTTAAACAACTCAACATTTCCATCTGACTTTGCCTTGCTTGAGAAAACATGAAAGGGGTGCGTACTGTATTTTCACGTGCCTTGAACAGCTCCTTTAAGGGAGGAGCTACAATCCACTCATTTTTAGCTGAGCAGGCCATGCTGGGAATGCTCTTGAATAAAGAGGGCAGGTGAACACCCAGTTGTATTGAGGCAGGGAGGAGGATGAGCATGCAACAACCCTCCCCTTGCAGTTTTGGTGGCTGACCGGCTGGCGCTAGACATGGGCAGCTGCAACAGCTGCTAATGCTAGGGTGCTCTACACTTCCAGCAGAACCTTCCTGAGTTCACAGCTCCAGCAAGCTCCCTCCTTCGTTGCGCTCTATGGCTGTCCTGACCTCTAGAGGTTCACTTCCTGTTGGAAATGCTGCCTTTCCTGCAGCAGGTATATGGAGCAGGCTGGCTCTTTGTTACCCACTACACTTCTTTCTCCTCTCTCTTTAGATGCTATGAAGGTAGGAATTGATACCCTGCAAAGGTATCCCGAAAGGGCACTTGCCTGTGGAATGATCATGGTTTCTCTGAACAATAAAGGGAGTTTCTCAAGCCTAGGGGAGGGGGAGGGAACTGTGATATTGACTAAAGTGGTTAACATTCCCCCCCCCCCCTCACCAGTGTGTCCCAGGGCTGGGAGCTCGGAATATCTGAAATTTCAATGCTGTTGCATAAATGATTTGCCTATTCTGCACTCTTTTTTTTTTTAAAGAAGCAGCTTGTCTTAAAAGTATTCTACATACAAGTTGAAAAATGTGTTGTTATGGTTCTTCAGTTTTAGAAGAAATACTGAAGTTCTGAGAACTTGTTATAATGGAGTAAAACATTATTGGGTCATAGACATCCCCCCCCACCCAAAAAAATTGTTGCTGTGTGTCAGTCTTGTCAGTCTCAATTTGGTCCGATACACCACTTCTGTTTTTGTGTTAAAATCAAGAGATTTGAATTAAATATGTAGTGTCTAAAAGCTGTTGAATATTTGTTTCACATTTCAATGTTGTCCTATCTAACGGGGTCAAGGTTTTGGTTATTTCCTAATGAAATTGGGATAATAAAAAGTTACAATATTGGGAAAAGTTGATTAAATGTAATCACTGTCTGATTAAGGGATTACTGTGAATGGAGAGAAGCACAGTTCAATGATAGAGCGCATAATTACCAGGAGAACATTTGGGACCAGTTACTACCGTAGCATTTCAAGGATTAGTACAGGGCTGTCAAACTCCCGGCATCTTCCCTAAAAACTGCTGGTTAGTATTAATAGTACTTAGCTAGTTGTATCAGTACATCCATTTAATACAAGGATGATTTCTATTTTTATATGATGCTCTTCTGAAACAGAATGATTTGGTAATCTTCAGAACCCTACAGAGTAGGCCAGTATTTTTAATTTCATATTATAGATGGAGGGCCGCATTTTTTAGTGTTCATAGTTGCATGTTTATTTATTATTTAAACAATTTACATGGTCATCCATCTTCAGTAACTCTTTACATTTCACAGCACTTCTAATATCAGTAATATCAATATTAGGGTAACTGTTCACTTATATTATTTGTCCTGATGTATCTTTTCTGGGGTGTTTCTTTTGAAATAATGTTTTGGGCTACAGTACATTAGTTATTGTAGATCAGATGCAATTCCTTGTATGGACCTTGCTGGCAACCCTGAAGCCTGTGCGTTATGCATTCTGTATGTAAAAGAGGATCCAAATTATTGATAATCTAACTTGATTCCATATTCTTGCCACCTCATGTCTTTTAAAGTCCATTCTTCTTTTCATGAAGTATTGATGTAAACATTACATTTCCTTTTTCCAAGTAAAATTCACTTATATAAACATGTACATTTACCCACCTAATATTTACGCATCAGTGATGTTAAAATGAAAATTAAGTCTGTTAAGATAACTTCATTTATTGCATTCATTATTTTCCAATCAGTTGCCTCCTATTTATGTATTTCCTTCAATTTAGTTTTTCTACTGTTAAGACTATAGGACCAAAGGAAAACATATATAATGTAGAAAATCCATAATTATAATTTTCAACTTTTTATTTTTGCGAAAATGTCATGGCTCTATTACAAAGTTTGAGAGCTAATAGAAAATATAGTAATACTTTTCTCCAGAAATATAACTCACAAATATTCCAAAAGAGGTTTGCCATGCAGCAAACTTATTATAATATATACTAAACCCTAGGAGACACCTTTATTCCAATTTATGTTCTGCCTGATGTCACTAGGACAGTTTCTTTAAAAAGAAGTGTGAGAATTAAATGGGAGAGTAGTTTAGATAATAATTGTATTATGCCTTTTAAAGGGTTATTTGTAAAGTTATCAGACCATTTAACATTCAATTCCTTTCTTGTGCAGAAAGGATTAGTTCTGTTTTTAACCATGCCCAACCCTGTGACTGCAAATAAGTTGGAAGATATGATCCAGGATTTCCTGAATGATTTTGGTGTAGGGGTTGGCTATACGGTGTATTTAAAATAAATTTAAAACAAACGTTTATTTTGTTCACGGATTTGTAAAATTTCATATAATTTGACAATGTTTATATAAGTAATTATGTAATAGTACCTGTTTTGCACAATTTGGGGCCTGGAAGCATTTCTTAACAAAAAGTATGGTAATAGGAATCCAAAGGTGGGAGAAAAGATTTTGAAATAGTGAGAAGCAAAGACGAATTTGGTCTGGAGCAACAATTCCTAATCTGCTTGTCCTCTAGATATATAAAGTAGAACTTCTAGAATTCTTAATGAAGGCCAGATTAGTGGAGGGAGTCTGAGCTTGAGGTTTGTCAACCTAATACAGCATGAGAATTAAATTTTCCTTTTATGAGATAACAAAAAAGCAGTGCTATAAAACTTGGATTAATATTGAAAACGGGCAAAAGGACTCCTGTTGACTGCCAGAAAAGTGGATGAAGTGAGAAAGAAAGGATCAAAAGTTTTTTATTACATTTCACTCAGAAGTAATTTATGTCTCTTGTAGGAGGGGGATGGAAAAGTTTGAGAAGTTAGAATTGAGTTGCTATAACCCTTATGCAGGAAACCCAGAAGTAAACCTTATTGAAGTAAGCTGGACAAGAGTTTGGAATCATCTCAGTGGTGAGTTGATTTTGCTTTTGCAGCTGGTGCTTTGAGTTGGTGACAATGCTGGTCTCTTAAGTTTTGGAGGTGATTCCTACCATGGAACAGGTTTGTCTGCTGCTGCACATAACATAATAATATTTTAAAGCCAGCTTTATTTTTGCTTTATTTCAAGAAATGAAATGCTCCATGTAATGTACTAATCTAACCTTGGTTTGATTGTTACAATCTAAACCAAACTTTTTTTTTTACCAGTCCCATCTGTAGGAAGTGTGTAAACATACAATTTTCAATAGAAGTAATTAACTTTCACTCAGGACAGTGTTCAATTTGGATATAAATGCATGTATAAATGAAAACTACAAGTTTTATTGAAAAACTCCTATGGAACGCTTTTCTTTTGCTGTAACAATAAAGAGTTTATTTTAAATTAGAAACAACTGCTTTCGTGTTCAAAAGATCTTAAAATTATCCAGATTTGTATAGTCTGAAAAGTTTTATTCCTTTCTTTCAAATGTTGTCGGGGTCATTCTTTTTGGCAGTTCACATGCACAACAAACTTGTAAATTGAGAACATGAGCACATTAATGATATGTCTTTTTATTGTTAAGTTGCTCATTGGTGTTGCTCTTTTATACATAGTAATAACATCTGTGTATTTCACGTGTGACCAGAGCAATTAGAGTTCAGCTGAGATACTGTGAACTTAGAATTTTCAGCATCAAGTTGTTTGGATGTTATAGTATCATTTCTCATGTAAACTATGTAACCAAACAGTAACAGATGTATTTATTTTAGAAGCAAAGTATTTGCATTTTCACTTTTCGCTTACTGACAATTTTGTTTTGAATGCATTGTTACCTTTTGCAAACATATTGTACTGGAATTCAAATTTCATATTTCTAAAGCAGTAATAATAGAATATATAGTTCTTAGGATATCTCTTTAGAATCAGATCTAAATGATTTTACTAGAATTCAGTTTTATTCTTCTAACATTCTGGAATCAAAGCTGTATAAGAAAAAAATGTTACTGAAGCAAAAACAAGAAAAGCTAAAATGCCTCTCAGAAATAGAAAAGAGTTTTTACCTTTTGCTTTCTCGTCAAAACATAACCTATCTAAAATATGCTAAGAAAATAAAAAATAAAACAAAATTGTCTAAATGGATAAAACCTGTTCTAAAAGGAAACAATTAAGTATGGGCTAAAATGCACTTTTATAGAATATCAAAAAGGACAAACTCAGGGAAAATAATAGGTTTTCCAGCTTACCTTTCAAAAAAAACTGTTTCATCTCAAAAAAGTGTTTCCATTGGCCACTCTTTCCTAATCTTGTGCCTTATGATTGTGTTGGTTGATTGCTCCTTAGGAGCAGTAGCTGTCTTGATTGAGTGATGGGAGTCATAATCCTGCATATCTGCAGGACATAAAGTTAGGGAGAAGGCTGATATAGATAGGACAAGGAAGTTGTAGTTGGTGGGAGTATTTACTACTGCACTGGGGAGAGGGAAGGTGAGGCTTTATGGGTTTTATGTTGTGGATTTTAATTTATAAGTCGTCTAGCACAGAGTCAGTATATGTGAGTTGGGCAGTCATATAAATCTGTTTAATAAATACAGTCAAATCTCAAAAAAACCAATGAGAATTCTGGATAAGGCTACAGCCAAATTTTCCATTAAAAATCTATAAATTGATGTGCTACTGCCTGATCCAAACAACTTCTATAGATAATTCCTAAAGACTACTGGCGGTCTCCCAATTTGTTAAACAATTGGCCAGACCAAATTAATACTACCTGGAACTGACTGAAGCTCTTAGCTATGGCTGCAGGTTACTATGAGATATCTGTGTTTCAAAACTTAAAAGAGTGCAGATGCTAGATGAAGCCTTCAACCTTTGAAGGTATCATGTTTGTGGGGAAGTCCCTAAAAGATCTTGCTCTAAGTTAAGGAGAAGAAATAAATCCTTCCAGCCCACCTGTATTGGTGGCTAGTGCAGGTAGCCTGCTGGAGTCCAAACTTAAATTCTTTTCACCCCTGGTCTAGAATCAGGGTCAAATGTAGAGGAGAGGAGAATTCAGAATCTCTTGAAAGGGAACTGAATTGAAGCAAAAGAAAATGCAATAGTAACCCAACCTTTCATGTTCTGACCAAATCTACCAAGAAAACATAGAAGTTGTTTTTGGCAGAGGCTTTAGTTGCCATGAATCTTGAGCGGCTCTCAAGATTTCCCTTTTCTCTACAGATAGTTATCTGGATTCCTCCTAAGTGCAGATGAATTTTTTCACTGTTTCACTGAATATAGAGCCAGTTCTTTAGTACCACTTTTTAGACCTATGTTTTTTAATCCTATGCTTCAAAGTTCTGAATTCTGCTTGTCTGTCTCTTAACTTACTGTTCTCTACTGCCATCTGTAGACCTTGATTTTGCTTGCCAGAAGCGTGGGAGAGTAAATCTTGGAAAACATCATTTTTTGTCCTTTATAGGAAAAATCTTGATGGAAAATTCTGTGTTCCAGTTAAAATGTATGGATATTTATTTGTTGGTTTGTTTAGTGTATGGCATCTACAGGGGCAATCACTGATATGATGGAAGGACTATGCATCTTGAAATTAAAAAATATAGACCTGGCAAAGTATGTCATATACGATGTATTTATTGTGCTAAACTTTTCTTTGACTTAAAATATGTTAACCCAAACATTAAGGGTTATTCAGTTAACCATGATGAAATTAGCAATGGATTAGTATGGTAAATATATGAAACTTACTGAAGAGACATCATGTAATAAGAGTTAAAAAGTTGGGTTACTATATTGTTTATTTTTAAAGAACAATCAAATGATCTACTTTTTTTCCTTTTTCTCATTCTACTTAGATTAAAAATATATGCGTAAAACAACAGTCATTTTTTTCAACTGTAGCATTAGAATACTATAAACTACTTCCTGTTCTGGAAAATACTGTCCATTTCTTTAAATGGAAGAAATATCTGGCTTTTTTTAGAGCAACCCATTTTGCAGAACACTTGGGGGAGAAAACAGAACTTTTGGGAAAGAAAATACACTGTTCTATATATCCCAAGTAAGATCCTGAATAGATCAGAACGATTAGAAAGTCATGAATGTTACGAAAGTTACAAAGCAACTTTTTTTTTTCTTTTGGAAAAATACAACAACAATGGGGACCGGTAATTAGCTCTCATTACATTGAAAATGAAATTGCTCATAATTTTTACCACAGCAAGGAAACAAATCAAATACTTTTTACATTCTAGCCTGGTTGATTTCAAATGAATGTTGACAATGTCTCCAACTGTTCACAAGTTCCACTTGAACAAAGGCAAATCAATACCATTCCTTAAATCAATTCTTATTGAAGGCAGTGTATCCGAAGTTATTGATATTATCATGCCTAACATTGATCTCTAGGCTTCCCACGCAGTACTTTGAATGGCTCTCCATTTTTCTTAGTAAATTTGCCAGACCTGACAAAGCATATTAGATTAATAGCATTATGGCTTTTATGTTAGATCAGACAGGTTGTACCGAATTGTGTCACTTGCTGCTCTTACTGGCTTGATGGTGCTGGTGGCATGTCTGGTTGTTAATTGCTTCCAGAATGTATGAAGAAAATGGAATATCCAAAGCTGAATGGTGTGACTGTTGCACTTACAAGCAAGCTGAGCAAACTGTTACTACTGCTTATCTTATAGGAGATTAGTATGGTATCTAGAATCATTTCTTCATATCCACTTACAATTATAAGAAATGGTAAACAAGGGTTATGATGTTTTATCTGAACAGAAATGTTTTGCGTTCAGAGACAGACCTCAAACTTCTTCCTATAACGATAATCTTTCTTTTAAACATTAACAGGTGGAGAAGCAAGGCCTGGTCCAAGTGGCAGCATAGGGTGCTTCAATCTGTGGAATGTCTTCAGGTATGAAAAATTAACCACAAATCTCTGATGGGTTGAATCTAAAGCATACTAACTAAACTGTAAAATAATATGAGGGTAGAGAAAATTACTCCAGAAGGGAGGATGATTAATTTGCATACGGTTTTTCTCTTGTTTAATGAGAACTTTGGGAAAAAGTGTTGTGCACCATGTCTATTTAGATACAATAGATTATATCATTTCTTCCCTTGCATTCTCAGGGAAGATAATAAATATCATGGTGGGTCATAACTGAGAAAATTAGGCCAACAAATACATTCAGGTGCTGCCTCAGGAATGTAGAGACTGTACAACAGATTTACTTAAGGGTAGTCGAATGAAATGCACTATTTTGAAAAAAAATAAAAAGCACAATTAGAAAATCACAAGCAGAATTTAATAATTTGATTTAAGTGAAAATCACATTCACAGAATGCCAAACTCATTTGCCAATAAAGGAGAATATTTATAGCTCAGAGTTGAAATGTGGGGTCCTTGGTGCTCTCTAAGGTTGCATTGATGATGTTTGAGTAATGAAATCTGCAGAAAACAACCAAGCTCAGAGAGACCAAAGGATCCTTCATCTTTGATTTGCACACAATGCCAAACGGTTTTGAATCCAGTTTTTTGTTAAATTCAACTTGGGTACTTTGAATGTCACATAGTTAAAAGAGTAAAAAGTTGACTGCTCGGGTAGGGAATTTTACATTGATTTCACCCGTAGTTTGCAGAAAACAGGGCTTGGGGGTCTCAGATTTATTCATGGAATGCTTGGTTCTAATTTTATCTTTTCCACAGCTGCATAGATTTGAGAGGAGGCTGGTTTGAGCACTGTTACTTTCTGTACTTAATACACCCCTTTCAGTGAGCCTTCCATAGATTTCTTCATTTCACAATCTGTTGTTATGAATTGTACTAGAAAGATAAATTTGAACATCGCTCAGTTTCACTCTTGCTTGCACGGTGGTATTTCACCACAGAACATGATTTAATTTTCAGTGCTCAGTGTGACTGAAACCCAAGGAGTGGCTTGCCTACAGTGATAAGTGATTTTTCAAAAACCACAAACCCATATGGTGAGCAATTCCTCATTTGAGATGCTTCTTAAAGCAATGTAAGTTCAGCACAAGATGAGTCTATTTCATTATATTCCATTTTGCTTTGGGCTGGAAAAACCAAAGAATATTGCACGCCTAGATGGTAAGTTACAAACAAGAGTAATTGATGACATTAGTTAGTATCTCAAGACACATCTATTAAAGCACCAGCTTTAGCAGGCTTTGGAGCTTGAAATAGCCTTGTCTGCTAAACTTAACATAGCGGGTGGTTCCATATTTTATACGCAAAACTTTAGAAAATATGTCTGTTTCTTTTATTTATGGTGCAGGATTATTCACCAGATAACCCCAAACTCTAGCATTTGTACTGGGAATAGGATAATAGCGAAGAAGGAAATGTTCTGTTCTTAATTAAACCAACGAGAATCACAGTGCAATTTTTTTCACAGTTTGAAGACAAACGGATGCAGTGTTTGGTAACACAGAAGAAGAACGTGAGTATGCAGTCGTTTACTCATGAAATATTTTCTTCACCCATTTTGTTTGTGTGTATGTATGTATGAGTAACAAATGTTTGTGTTAAAATAATCCAAAAGTCCAGGCACTGTAAATGCTGCATATGCTGGTAAAGATGAGAATGAGATCTTACTCAAAACCTCTACCGCTTGGTCAGATGGATTAGGCCAATGGGCATATAAGGTTTCTTTTGTCTGGTTGAAAATAGCCCACAGGACTTAATGGTGAGAGTGATTGCTTCTGACATCCTTTAAATCTGTAGTGCAGCTATTTTTTATATGGTATTTTCATTTTGTGTCATACTGCCTCAAAAGGACTGTTGCAGATTTGGAAAAGAAACATAAAAAGGTTTTTCACTATTACCGTAGTTGTTTTTCACGGTGTGAGAAAAGTCTAATTGAAAATGGGGGACTGATGACTGGAAAGAATTTAATAAAAGTTGTACACATAATTTAAAAAAGTGCACATTATGAATAACTTCCTCTAAAAAATAACATAGTCTTTCAGAGAACTCAATTGGTAATATGTTTAGGTCAGACAAATCACATTAAAAAAATAATTCAGTTATATGTTATAGCTGACTTTAAATGCGTGCTCTTTTTTTTTAAGACATCCCATTGTCTTCCTCTGTTTAGGTGAAAATATTATAAATTCTGAGATGTCTGAGAAGACAGTCCACAATCTGAGTCCTGCTTTTGACAGCATCCCCTACAGAATGCAGAACCGGACAGGATCCACCAACTCTTTGCTGGATGACAGTGATTATTTCCTGAACTCAGGAGACCTTGCAGGAATTCCTGTGGTTGGGAGTGACAACGAAGAAGAGCAGACTTTTGCTCCAAAGGATGGCCTCTCTTCTGCCCTTCGCTCTGAAGATAGCCGGGGAGATGGGAGGAGGGTCCGGGATCATGTGGTGGACAATGAAAAAGACACCCAAATGCAAAACATGATCCAGAAGGATCTCTCTCCCCCTTTTGACAAGGGACCCTCTGTGTTTAAATCCCTGCGGAAGGAGTTTAGCATCGCAAGAGATGATAGTAAAGACACTTTTTTGACAAAGGAGAAAACCAGAGAAGGATCTTTCCAAGAACGTGAGAAACGTTTGGAAAAAATGCCGAAAGAGCTAGATTCCAGATTAAAAAGCAGCTTGCTAGATAAATCAGGTAATATTATTCACTCAGTTTTACTAGGAGAGCTCAGAACGCCTACTTTTTTTCAGGAACTGGCTTATACTAAATGCTCAGGATAATATGGATTGTTCTTTTTCAGCTAGCGTGGGACTTCAGCCATTGTGGGGTTTTGTTTTCAACAAATCCTAGTTAAATTATAGCCCACTGAACCAGATCAGTGAGACATCTATAAGGATCTTCTCTGTAAATCATGATTGTTCAGTGTTTTGGCTTGCTTGGGCCACATTGAGGAGGAATTGTCTGGGGATGCATATAAAATATATACTACTGTTAGTGTATATAAATAACAAACTTATTTTTTTTAATGTTTTTATTATCCCGTGGGGCCACATTATTAGTTGTCCAGGGCTGCCAGATTGTGCAGCAAAAGTCTAATCCATATTTCCAACTTGTGGTCAGCTGTTCAGACTTCTGTTGTTTCCTTGCTGCTCTCAGAGTCAGCATGCCTCTTCTTGACCCACATAATTCAGCTTTATTTTAAACATTTGAAGCTTCTTAGTTCCACAGTGTAACACATGCTCGCTTTAGTTACACACACACACACATTTATATATTTATATATTGAGAGAGAGAGAGACAGAGACAGAGTTTGGGTTTGGGTTTCATAAGCATGCAAGGATTTTAATTTTTTTTAATGTAACTAATTGCACTTTTTGTATTCCCCAGTTGCGAATCAAGTAGATGAAACG
This sequence comes from Oxyrhabdium leporinum, assembly GCA_032468155.1. Classification (NCBI taxonomy): domain Eukaryota; kingdom Metazoa; phylum Chordata; class Lepidosauria; order Squamata; family Cyclocoridae; genus Oxyrhabdium; species Oxyrhabdium leporinum. Next base: position 217,421 of record JANHFL010000157.1, read on the forward strand.
TTACGGACGCATTTAGCACCGCAAACGCCAGAAACTAACTTCAGGGTAAGTAGCACTCTTGTGAAGTTTTTCCTTTCCTTAAGAGTCGCTTTGCAGAGTAAGATGGACAGCACGTACATTTAATAAGTAAATAAAATTTTGTGCCATAAAACACATTCTGTGGATTAGGATTACTGTAAAGATGTGGTTGTGCTGTTGCGCCTTCAGCTAGTGATTGTTCAAGCTGTTCTAATGTCCCAGAAGAGCGGGGTGATTAGAGGGTGATGCTGAATAGAGGAGTGGCAGCTCTGAAGAGCTGCAAATACGGTCTGCCTTCATGTACATTGTATATTCCATTAGAGGAGAATATTTGTAGCTCAGGGTTTATTTATTTATTTATTATATTTATATACCGCCCCATTCCGAAGACTCGGGGCGGTTCACAGCTTTTAATTAAAA
>JANHFL010000157.1:225543-246721 GCA_032468155.1 Oxyrhabdium leporinum
TGAGATGAATAGTGATTGGGTGAGCGGCGGGCGGGGCGGGGCGAGCAGGGGGCAGGGCCAGCCAGAGGTGATATTTGCCGGTTCTCCGAACCAATCAAAACTTTCCCTACCGGTTCACGTGAACCGGTGCGAACTGGCTAGATTTCACCTCTGGAGATAACTGACAGCAAGCAGCAGCCCGTTTCCAGTATTTTTCAAATCTTTTCAAAATCTTACCAATTTTAGGGGGAGTGGAGACTTGGTGCCCCTCTCAATATTTTCCACAGTGTAAGAGGCAAACATTTTCAAGGAAGAGATCTACCTGTCCTTGAATGCTCTCGGTATGAAGACCCCAATTTTCCAGGATCCTCATTGGAATAGAGATTCTGCTTCTGGGGACAGTGTAAAAAGAGGGCAAAGATAGAGAGCTGACAGCTGAAAAACACCTGATGAAAGGAAATTAAGACTTTTTTTTTCCAACCAGCATACCTGGTGTTCCCCACTTTACAATTTTCAGGAAAAAAAAATACCTGGGCTTATGGAGTATGTATTGAGTCGAGGAAATTGTGTACAGGTAGTCTTTGACTTACGACCACAATTGAGCCCAAAATTTCTGTTGTTAAACAACACAGGTGTTAAGTCAGTTTTGCCCCGTTTTACCAGAGTTGTTAAGTGAATCACTGCAATTGTTAAGTTAGTAACACCACTCTTAAAATGAATCTGGCTTCCCCAATTAACTTAGCTTGTCAGAAGGTCTCAAAAGCTGATCACATGATCCTGGGACACTGCAACCCTCATAAATACAGTAGATGCCAATTGCCAAGCGTCTGAATTTTGATCATGTCATAAGTCACTTTTTTAGAGTTGTTGTAACTTCAAAAGGTCACTAAATGAATGGTTATAAGTTGAGGACTTCCCGTACTTTCTATCATTTTTTGATTAATTAGGGAGCTATCTATCAAGATACACAGTTCCTGGCTTTCATGTGACATAAACAACTGGGATAACTTTCTGTAGTCTGCCAAATCAAAAGAGTGCACGTTTCAGTATGGTTGCTTTATGTATGGTTCCTTTTTTTCAGAAGTCTGCAAAAATTACTCCCTGTGCAATGTGTAAATCTCTCAGATCTTCAGCGGAGATGATTGAAAGCACAAATAACGTGGGGAAAACGGAGCTATTTTGTTCCGTGAATTGCTTGTCGGCACACAGAGTCAAAATGGTCACATCGTCAGGTAATTCACATACTTTCTCTGTAATTCCATATATGTTCAGAAAGCAACAGGAGAAATTAAAATCGCTCTCTTTTCTTTGCGTGTGTTACTTAATTTATTTTTCCTGCCAGGTGTCCAGGTCCAGTGTAATAGCTGTAAAACCTCAGCCATCCCTCAGTATCATCTTGCAATGTCAGATGGAAGCATACGTAATTTTTGCAGCTATAGCTGTGTGGTAGCTTTTCAGGTACATCTTAAGTCTCCGTCTGTCTCCTTTTGATTGCACCATTCTGAATACAGATGAGTCAGGGCAGATGGAATGCGGGGATTTCTCAGGACAGAACCAAGCCGCATATTCTGTCATACAGTATATACCCTTCGATGTGAAGAAAGCACATGTGGCTTTAATTCTCATGGAAGCTGCTAGAACTGCCCCTTGTTAAAATTTCTGGACAGTTTTGTTAAATTTGTATATCAGAAGCCTGTTAGAGGGCTGACAGCCTTTGGGATGTTTGGAAGAGGCCAACTTGTCCTGGTAAACAGAAGACTAGCAAAAAAAATTGATCTCTCTTTAAGCTGTTGTGGCATGGACTCTCTATCCCTTCCACTGCCACAAACAGTTGGGTTTGGATCTGGCCTCCCTCTGCAAGATAGCAAATCCAGCCATCTCTTTGGAGACTGGCAGTAAGAATGCCGTATAATATGCAAGATTGCTCCATAGAAGTCTTTCAGGAAGTTACCATATGGGGGCTGCAAAGGAGCCACTAGATGGCAGCAAGGAGGTAGAATTTTCTGAATTTCTTTGCTGCCATCTAGTGGTCCTGTAGATGTTTGCTAGTTTTGTTCAGTTTTGATGGCTTATGGTTAGACTGTTTGAGTTTCAGTTGGGTAGTATTGGAGGTGAATTGGATAAGGATAGGGCTTCACTGTGCAAATCTGCATTGGCTCCTTTCTGTCCCTTTCAGAATTTGTTCAACAAGCCCACGGGAATGAACTCCTCCGTGGTGCCCTTGTCGCAGGGCCAAGTGATTGTCAGCATTCCCTCAGGAGCGACGGTCTCTGCGGCGGGCAATACTACCTCAACGGTCTCTCCCAGCTCGGTCAGCAGCTCAGCCGCGGCCGGCCTCCAGAGGCTGGCTGCCCAGTCCCAGCAAGTCTCCCGCACCGTCGCCAAGCTCAGGTGTCAACACTGTAATCGTCTCTTTGCAACGAAGCCCGAAGTGCTCGACTACAGGGTAATTGGCACCTGCCATTGTTGTTGTTCACAGATGCCTTGACGTCGGACACATGAGGGCTGTAATTGTGGACAAGAAGCCTAGTGACAGGCAAGGTCGTGTGTATTCCATGCTTAGTTTTTCCCCCCCCTTAAACCATAAAATTGTTTGCACCAGCAAAAAGTGAAGCTTGGGACTTGTGTGAATAACGCAGATTGTTCCTACTTGCATAATGTCTCCTTTTGCTAAGTCCTTATGCTAAATAACTACATTAAAAAATTATTCCGCAAACCTCTCACCTGTAAGGTAATTAATTCCTGGTGTGTGTGTGTGTGGAGTACAGGACAATTTGCTGTCGCCAACTCACCATGGCCATCTCGCCACAGCCAACTGATCGCGGGACAATTCCAAATGGAATTACATAATCCAGTCGTCCCAAAGGTGCTTTTTCAAGAGGCAACTGGACTTTCTGGTTTTTCTTTGAAGACGTTTTGCTTCTCATCCAGAAGCTTCTTTAGCTGAAGAAGCTTCTTGGATGAGAAATGAAACGCCTTCAAAGGAAAACCAGAAAGCCCAGTTGCCTCTTAAAACATCACCTTTGGGATAACCAGGACCTGGATGACTGAGAATCTCTATACCTAATCCAATAAATGTTATCCCCCATTGTCTCTTCGACATTATTTCCATTTTTATCAATGGAAATAATGTTAAAGGCGCAGTGGGGGATAACAGCTCATTGAATTATCCCACGTGGAATTGTCTTGCAGCCAGTTGGCTGGAGTGAATTGGCTCTGACGACATAGCCATGGTGAATTGTCCCATTCCATTTCCTGGGGGCTTTTGCAGCTCATAAAAGTGGCAAGGATGCGCACTCTTTTTTTCCCAGCTGCTGGGAATCTTCTTTACCACTATTCTGCCTTCTGAGATTCAGCAGGCGTTGCTCACCTGTTTTTTAACTAATCCCATACAGTTCTTAAGACTTAGGCCATAGATTTTTAATGACAGCTGTGAATTTTCATTTCTGAGCAGACTACAAACTGGCAGCTCTGCAAATGGCAGCCAGTAGTCTTGATTAATGACAGATCTTGGCAGGTTCTTGGTGTGGGGTTGTTGTTTTTTTTGTATTTTAAATGGAAATGGGTGAACTTGCGTTTCTTTGAGAGAAACACATGATGGCATGTTCTTTTCTGAATTGGGCTCCATTTTTATTTTTATTTTTGCTTGATTGCAGGGCAAAATGTTCCAGTTTTGCGGCAAGACTTGTTGTGATGAATACAAAAAGATAAACTGTGTCATGTCAATGTGTGAATACTGCAAAATTGACAAGATCGTTAAAGAAACGGTGCGATTTTCAGGCATTGATAAATCATTCTGTAGTGAAGGTAAGGAAGCATGGACCTAATTGGCATTCAGTTCCTAAGATAGGCAGCGGTGGAAATGGTAATTTTAATCATCATTTCTTCTGTATATGATCGTGTGTAAAATAAAAAGCTTTCACTTTCAAATTGCAAAAGAATTTGCTTCTGAAATTGTTACACATTGGGGAGATGGTTGGAGAATTCTAAGTCACTGTCATTTATTCCTTTTGGCTCTTTTTCTAGGCTGCAAGTTGCTTTACAAGCATGACTTAGCCAAACGTTGGGGGAATCACTGTAAAATGTGCAGCTACTGTTTGCAAACCTCTCCAAAACTGGTGCAGAATCACTTTGGAGGCAAAGTGGAGGAATTCTGCTCAGAAGATTGCATGTCAAAGTTCACAGTTTTGTTTTATCAAGTAAGTTATCCTGGCACTCTTCAAATCTGTCTTCTATCGATTCTTCCTCTTGGAAAAGAAACGCTTTAGCACAGCAGGGTATCTTTTATCACCAGTGAATGAATGAATTTATTTATTTATTTATTGAATTTATTGAATTTATATTGCCGCCTATTCGCCCAAGGCAACTCGAGGCAGCTTACGGAATAAAAAAAACCTTTAAAACAATGAAACATTTAAAACAATAAAAACTAACAAAAAGAATCAAATAAATAAAGTACAATATAACAAAATTGGGATAGAAAGTACCACAGCTGGCTTCAAAAATGCTTAAGTGTCGTCAGTGAGCCTTAGAATATATCTTTTTTAGGTCAGCCTTGCCTCTATATATTCAATCTATAATTATACAAGTGTTACATAATGATCTCTTACGGTATACAAGTAGTCCTTGTTTAACAACTACAGTTGGGACTTGCAGCTCTGTTGCTAAGTGTTCTGGCCATTAAGTGAAACATCCTATGACTGTGAGAGACTTACAAGCTCATTTCCACTGCGGTCTTTAAGCAACTTACCCACAGACATTAAGTGAGACATCATATAACCATAACTTGTGATTTTTACCACTGGCTTTTCCATTGATTACGCTTGTCGGGATCTGGTTTTGAACCACACAAATGGTGATCATGTGACCACAGGGTGCCACAATGGTTCTGAGTGGGAGGACCAGTTGTAAAGTTACTATTCATTGCAGTCATAACTTTGAATGGTTGCTAAACAGGGCCTCCATTAAGCGAGGACTACTTGTTTGTAGTAATATATATAAATAATTTAATGTTTTGTTTATTTATTCAGCACTTTGTGCTGTTCCAATTAGCTAGCTCCATACCAAACACAAAGTAAAGATTGCAAAGCATCATAGAGAATTATACCGTCGTATAACATTTCAACAGCTATTAGCTGGCAGATCTTGTTTGCACTCGGCAGCTAAGCAAAGGTTTGCCTGTTTAGTACTTGAATAGGAGACTGTCCAGAATAGGGACCGAGAATTAGCAAGCAAACAAACACAGGAAGAAGGCAGCAATAAACAAAGATTGTGACTGAGGTTGTATAGACAGATCCATGTCGCTAGGAGTTATTCAACGCAAGGATCCATCTACTTTCATATATACAACACACACAATCCTGATTAATTGTCAGTCACATCAGAGGCCTGATAGCAGCTTATTAGCAGCAGGTGAAGGACGGATCTGTACTTCCCAATGGGTTATCAGATGGAATGAGAAAAAAGTGATTCAGTTATAGGTAATTAGGCATAGTGGTACCTCCTTTGTCCCTTTGATTTAGAATTCTTGATCTCGTATTTTCCAAATGTGAAAGAGAGAGATCTGATTTTAAATGAGTGTGTGTGTGTGTATTCCAAATCAGATACATACATACACACACACACACACATACACATGTGTATGCATATATTCATTTTTTGTTTGTTTTTTGACTGGGTCACTGCAGATAATTTGCATGAACAAAATTGTTTAAAACTGAAAACTATAGAACAGCAGAATCAATTTTTTACAAGTTGCCTTCTACCTCTTCCTCTTTCTCTCTAGATGTCCAAATGTGATGGGTGCAAAAGGCAGGGAAAACTCAGCGAGTCCCTGAAGTGGCGGGGTGAAATCAAACATTTTTGCAACTTGCTTTGCATTTTGATGTTTTGCAACCAGCAGTGTGCATCAGATCCACCACCACCACCACCTCCTCCTCCACCCCCTCCACCACCCCCTCCAAATAATGCAGGTAAAAGAAAGGTGTGGGCTGGCATTAGAACAGCTACTGTAGAGCAGGCTCCAACACTGGAGGTTTTTAAGAAGAAATTGGACAACCGTTTGTCCGAAATGGTATAGGGTCTCCTGCTTGAGCAGGGGGTTGGCTTAAAAGACTTCCAAGGTCCCTTCCAACTCTAGTGTTCTGTAATAGTGAATCTGGTCCACATGGAGGTAGGGTATTAAATACCTGTGAGCATACCCTGTGATTACTGAAGCTTCCAACGATGTACATTATTGCAAATTGGAACAGATTTGGTATGTTTTCATGGTAGTAACTGTGATGAGGTACAGGTATTCCAAAGGGCTTAATGGTTTGATGGTATGCTTCGAAGGAATGGGGTGGGGGGAGTTCTTCGTCTGTTCCTCCTTCTATTTAATCATACTCTAGGCCATGCTTGGGGGAATTGTGGGAGTTGAAGTCCACATGTTATAAATTGTCATGGTTGAGAAACACCGCCCTACAGAAGAGACAGCATATTTTCTGTAGCATCCATTGCAGTTATACTATGCCACATTTTGCACTTGACTTTGATTCATTGACCAGCAAACTTCCCTAATGTTACCATGTTCTCTAGGTATGGTATTGACTCCAAAATCTTAATAAAATATTAAAATTAAGATGGACCTTGATGATGGGTGATGCTCAAGCTTAGAGGGGATTCAGCTGAGAGAATGGTAGCTACATCTGCCTGTTGCAGTAGCACCCCATCACTCAGCTGTATGCACAGTGGAATGTATCTCAGATGCAATTCACACAAAGACAGACATCACTAATTTGAAAGAATGCCACAGATCCATCTCAGGAATAGAGATTCCCCATGCTTCTGCACACACTGATAGGATGCCCTAAACACATTTCGTCTGTGTGTATGATGTAGGAAGGCCTTTTTTAATATCTATGTATAAACCCTAGACTCTTGCTATCATTCACTATGTTCCAACTTTCTTTCCTTTTCCACCCAGCAAATGTTTCTATGACACCGACATCTTCAGCAGGGCCCCCTTTATCTCTCAGGAAGGACTCCACCCCAGTGATTGCAAATGTGGTGTCTCTTGCCAGCGCGCCTGCTGCTCAGCCTACAGCCAACTCCAATAATGTCTTGCAAGGTAGGCAGTGAATGTGTCTTTTCTCCTCTACCTGTTAAACCCACACCTTCTGTTACATTCCCCGGATGCACGTTGACATGTTATTGCTCCAGTATGGAACTGCTATGGCAACTTTAAGCTGTCTGGACTTCTGGGAGTTAAAGTTGCTATGGTTGAGAAATGCCAGTGTTTAATGAGAATGTCTGAATGAGCAAGTAAGCATATAAGTGTGCTCTTGTGATCTGAAGCCCAGAATTGCTTTCTGTGTTAAAAAGGAAGGAAGACATTTTTTTCTGTTCTTGTTTCCTCCTAACAGGTGCAGTTCCTACTGTAACAGCAAAAATAATTGGTGATGTAAGTTTTCCTGAAAATAATATCTCCTGATGAATTACACTTCTACTTACGTCCTGACTTCATCACTATGTCATGCATTGATTTTTCCCTCATTTTCTTTTAATTTTTGATATTTTTAAAATCCTTCCTCCCTCCGTCCCTCCCTCCCTCCCTTCTTCTTCCCTCCCTCCCTTCTTTTCCTTATGGCAACTTCAGCATAATTTAATTTATGGGATGAGTGTCCCTCAAATATCTTAGATTCCAACTCACCCCTGACCAATATTGCTAATAGAAAAAAAATTGTTGGGCTTGTGATTGCCTGTACTTGTGTTATCTACATAGTGATGTTATAATGACCAGTGCTTTTTGCATTCACAAAATTAAGCTACGTTGTAGATACTTGTCATAACCTGGAAGGAAAAACTCCTTTGCCAAGCTTCGATTCTCAAGCTTCCCTGGAAAGTGACTTTGTATGTTTGTTTAAGATTTCAGTTTATATAGCTGCCCATCTCTCAGACTAGGCAGCAAACATAGGATTAAACAACACAGAAGGAAGAGCATAAGATCACAATCACTTCATAACATAATTAGGACTTAATGGTACCCAATCTAGCTTACACCATATAAACATGGAATCCCATTAATAGTTAAACCCCACTTCCCGACCCTCATACCCAGGGGAATATGCAGTCTTAAATGCTAAATGTTTGACCAAAAAGTAAAGCAAGACACAAAAGCATAGGCATAATTCCACCAGGAAGCATCCTTAGAATGGCCATGACCCAGAACAGGAGGGAAGAGGAGGAGGCAGAGCAAACTAGTAACTGAGGCTTACTGGCCGTACTTCCTCTCGTCTAGCTTTCCCCCTTTTAAGGATGTGTAACAAGCAGACTCTTGTTTTCTGATTTGAAACTAGGCAAGTACCCAGACAGATGCTTTGAAGCTCCCACCCTCGCAGCCACCCCGGCTCCTCAAGAACAAGGCCTTGCTGTGCAAGCCTATAACCCAGACCAAGGCCACTTCTTGCAAGCCTCATACGCAGCATAAGGAATGCCAAACCGGTAAGTAACAAACAAGGATTGATTTCTGCTTAGGCTTGCAAGGGAAAAAAAAAAGGTTCAGCAGCAATGCACTTCTTTCAGCTCATTGGGACAACCTAAAGCATGCTGGCAGGGGGAATTCTGGGAGCTGAAGTCCACACATTGCTGAAGTTGAGAAACACTGTCCTAAAATAATGACGGCGGAATGTGTAATTGAGCACAATTCTTGTTTAGGTTCAGCAGCGTGGCAGGGAGAAGCGAACAGGAGGCTGGGATGCAAAAACTCCATTGTAAATACTTTTAGAAATTCCTGGGTGGGAAATACAGCTACATTGCACAATATCCCTAAGAATCCTAAAGTTATTCTGATTTTGAGAAAGGAAACCCAGCAGTGATTGAGTCTTGTTGCCATAGACAATAAGCCTCCATTGGCCTAAACGTGAGTCATCTGATGTATTTGCCAGCCAGGGATTTATCTTGAAAGAAGGGCAATATTGGGGAGGGGGGGGGGCGGGAAGGGCCAGTGAACAAATGGGTAGACCAAACAGAAAATAATAACGAAACAGTGTTAAGAGAAACAAATGGGCAGCTGTTTTTCTCCAAGAATCGCACTTTTTCTTTTTAACATGGCAATGGAAAGAAGAAGAAGAGGATGTTCCACCCAAAATCATTATGGTGCCTGTTCCTGTACCAGTGTTTGTGCCAATCCCACTTCATCTCTTTTCCCAGTACACACCAGTCCCTCTGGGAATGCCAGTCCCGGTGAGTGATGTGTGAGGGTGCCTCTTTCTTCCAGCCAGCTTCTAAGATGTGCTAGTGAAGGATTGCATGGATGGGCTTCTACCTGGCCAAGGTGTGGTGCCTTGACAGGACCGCTTGTGATTACAGGTGGCCTTTGCCTTATGACCAGACATTTAACAAAAGCTGGATAACTTCAAAATTATAAACCACCCGGATTCAAAGTTTCAACCAAACTTTGAAGGAATGGACTCAATCGAATCTCATTTTCTGCCGTCACCTGATCAAACTTTGGGCACTTGGCAATACGGCTGCATTTGTGGTCATTTGCAGTGTCCTGCAGTCAACTCACTCCTCACCACCACCCCCAGCCCTGTAAATTGAAAAAAGCCTCATCCTTTCAGTTGATGTCCCATGATTGGGTGGCTTTCTGTGATTAGACATTTATGGCCCTTATCCCTCTCATGGTATGATGAAATGTGCACCTGTAGTGGGGGGGGGGAGAGCTTTGACCAATGTAGATCTTTCCCAGAAAGAGACCTGGATCAAGAGATTGCACAGTCCCGAGTTTGATGAGGGAGGTAGGAAGATGTTCGGGTTAATCATACCCTAGAATCTAATAACTTTAAAGGTTACAGTTTTAGTTTAGCAAGATTCTGTCCAGAAGGTGTAAACAAATAAAGGAATGGACTCGATTGATTCTCACCGTCTCATCTCTGGGTTCACCCTTGGACTAGATGGTCTTCTGGGAATTTGCAGTTGATCTTCCAGTTAATTGTAGCCCCTCTCCCATTGTCCTTATCTTGAGAAGCCTAAGATGCTTGGTAAGGCTGCTGCCAATGAATCATAGGATGGGTGGCGCTTATATTATAGCCTTAACTATTATGGAGGCGCTTGGCTTTTCTTAAGGGATGGACTCTCTCTTCAGACAGCATTGGTCAGGTTTAAGAAGGGAAGCGGGCTTTTCATTACAAGTGATTCTTCACAGCTTCTGAGAAATAAGGGAAGTTGCTGGCGTTTCTCTCCAGGTCCCGGTTCCTATGTTTGTGCCCCCTGCCCCAGAGAGCACTGACAAGACAAGAGAAGCCATTCCAGATGTCAAAAAGAACTCAGCTAGTCCCTTTGAGGCCGATCTTCTCCAAATGGCAGAAATGGTTGCTGAAGATAAAGACAAGGAACACTCTCAAGGAGGTAGGTGGATTTTGTCTTAAAGAACGAATGAAGGCAAATATGCGTGTCTCAGGATAGCGTTGCAGGATCCAATCTAGGTCGGTCACCGGGATTTAGTCTTCTGAGCTTTTGGACTCATGTTGGAGCCCATCCTCTGGGAACTTCTCTTTACTGTAGTCTGTGCTTTGGGCTGTTCCATGCATAGTGACTTAGACACACTGTGAGTCCCTGTAGAATAAATCTGTTTCATACAGCATTAACTAAATTTTGGAATTTTGCTGAGTATTAATTTGTTTTAGCTGTATTGGTTTATCTTGGTCTTTCCATCTTATTTCAGGCTCTCAAACATCTGAGCATGAGCTGTTTCTGGACCCCAAAATATTTGAAAAAGGTGAGCCCGTAAGTCAGATCAACAGAAAGGCAAGTTTCAACTGAACACGAGAAGAAACTTTTCTTATCAAAATAGTGACCTATATTAGAACACACACACACACACATACATACAAGCACACACATACACACTTCGAAGGTTGTGTAAAGTAATAACCTTGATCATCAGTAGGGATGTCCAACCTTGGTGACTTTAAGACCTATGGACTTCAACTCCCAGAGTTCCCCAGACAGCCTTGCTGTCCACAAGTCTTCAAGTTGCCAAGATTCAGACACTCCTGTTCCACAGCAAACACATGGTTTCTTTAAGGCCCCCTTTTCTAGAGAGCTTTCGTTGGACCCGCTTCTTTGCCTTCCCCAACCCCTTCTGCATTCACCTTCCTTCCTTTGCAATTTCAGACCAGGGCAGCACGTACAGCGGGGACCTGGAATCAGAAGCAGTGTCGACTCCCCACAGCTGGGAGGATGAGCTGAATCACTATGCGCTACGTTCCAGTACGGTGCCTGAGCCTGAGCCCGAACCAAAACAGTTCTCCAAAGGCGAGCTGGAGCAGGACTTGGAGGCTGACTTCCCATCAGGTTAGTCAGCTTTGGCAGAAAGTGCTCTGTGCATGTGAAGGTGTGGCATCAACTCCTAGGCCGCAGCCTTTCAATTTCTGTACCACTCGCAGAGTAATCTGTGATTTGCCTCATTACTGACGATCAGACTTAACTGCTACTTTGCTGTTAAATCTCTGCCTTTGTTTCAAAATTAGATTCCTTCGATCCCATCAGCAAAGGGCTAGGACTTCATTCACGGGCACGAGCAAGGCGGAGACACAGAGATGGATTTCCGCAACCAAAAAGACGGGTAAGAAACATGTTTATCACAAAAACCAGAAGATCAAAGATGATTTGCAAATGGCCCAACGTTGGCAAGTCAGGGTGCTGAATGAACGTCTACTTTTCCCAGCAGCCTAAGCCAATGTTTCTCAATCTCGGTAACTGGAAGAGGTGTGGACTTCGGCTCCCAAGGAATTCTGTGTTCATTCATGAATTCAGAATTCTGGGAATTTGAAGTCCTGCTGTCTTCAAACTTCAGCAGTCTCCAGTGACACACAATATCCATAGGAGAGGTTTTCTTCCATTTTCCCTGAGAAAACGCTGCAGTGAGGCTGGCATGTCTTAGATTGATTTCAGCCTATGTCAGCAACATTGATTTATCATAGTTGCAGCATCCTGCAGTCAGGTAATCACCATTTGCGATCTTCCCAGTCAGCTTCCGATGAGCAAACTCAATGGGGAATCCAGCAGAGAAGGTTGCAAGTCTCTGTCATGATATCTTGCTTAACAACTGCACCCTTTAATGACAAATTTTCCGATCCCTACTGTGGTTGTAAGTTGAGGACTACCTCTAATAGGCAAACAAAGCATAACTTTTTACAATGCACAAACCTATCATTATTACTGTTGTTGTTGTTATTATTTTACTTTCCTTCCTTCAGGGCAGAAAGAAGTCCATCGTTTCTGTGGAACCCCGAATCCTGGTTCAGAGCTCATATCCAGGCTGTTCTGTTTCTGGGATGAGTCTCAAATACATGTATGGGGTGAATGCCTGGAAGAACTGGGTCCAGTGGAAAAACACGCAGGAAGATCAAGGAGACCTGAAATTTGGAGGTAACGCCTTTTTGTTTTGTTTTGTTATCTTTGTTTTCAGTTTGGGTTCAGTGGTGGAGATTAAAAAAAACCTTGGCTTGGCCTTTGGACAGAATCACGTTAAAAAAACCAGAAATGGCTAGTATCTAGAGGACAGTTGGATTGTAAGACTTGGAAATGTATCATTTAGGAATACCAGAAGCAGGTTCTAAGATCCCAATTCTAAATCCTGCAGCAGGAAGGCTCATCTCAGGCAGGTTTTGGCTTTGGTTCATTTTTCTACTTTGGGTTCCTATATACAAATGAATTCCTTGACTTACCTCTTATTCAGGGACGGGGTTGAAAAAAAGTCAAGATGGCAGCCACAGTCACCTGATCAAAGCCCTGCCCCCTTTTTTAGATGTGGCTTTGATTGTGTGATTGTGGTTGCCATGCTGATTCCTTTTTCTGTTTGGCCCCATCTCTGCGGACCTTCCTGCCGCTATTGCTAATTAACTCTGGAAATCACCCCAAGGGGCTGAGCTGAGATCCAGCTCCTGATGATCAAGAAATTGATCCGCTGTAGGTGCTTCTCCTTCCTACAGTTCGGTCTGTGAAGCTCAAAGAGGACATCCTCTCGTGTTCCTTTTCGGAGCTGAGTTTCGGCTTGTGCCAATTCATCCAGGAGGTGCGGCGACCAAACGGCGAAAAGTATGATCCTGACAGCATCTTATACCTGTGCCTTGGAATTCAGCAGGTTATTTTTCTTTACATCCATTTTCTGGAGTGGCATGTCTTTATTTGACCTTGGAGGAGTAGCAGGAAGAAGTGTATAGAAATGGCAGATGGGCTTATTAACTAGGCTGGGCTTTAATGAACCTCCCTTGTTACCAATCTGTTTTTAAGTTGTAGCTTTTACATGCAAAAACAGCTCTCCCCTCTGTATTGATGGCCTATAATTCTAAGTATAGAAAAGAATATTTGTTGTTCAGGGTTGATCTGTCGAGTCCTTGATGCTCTCTGAGCTTGGTTGTTTTCTTGCAGACATTTTCATAACCCAACTTTGTAATATCAGTGTAAGTAAGTGTGGGGTTTGCTCCCTGTTTACATACAGTAGCTTGCCCTGCCATGTTAGTGGGGATATCGTTTTGTCCTTGGTAGTTACTTCATCATCAGTTGGAACTACCACCTTGTTTACCTATTCAGGAAACACCAAGGACTGTATTATATACCGCTTCACAGTGCTTTTACAGCCCTCCCTAAGCAGTTTACAGAGTCAGCCTATTGTACCCAACAATCTGGGTCCTCATTTTACCCATCTCGGAAGGCTGAAAGACTGAGTCAACCTTGAACCTATTGAGATTCGATCTCACAAATTGCAGGCAGCCGGCAGTCAGCAGAAGTAGCTGTAGTACTGCACTCTAACCACTGTGCCATCGCGGCGCTATATACTACTTTAACACATCTGTAGTCCGCCTGATTAGCTAAGATTGCCCATGGACGCCATCTTTGGGTGCTATAATGTTGAATGTGCAAAAAGAAAGATTCAACAACTGCCTGAAGAATAACTTAACGTTCACTATACTTAATTTAATTTAATTAATCTTAAATGTAAGTGAAATCAAATCAGACTTTTATCCTGGTCCTTCCCCCTATTTTTTGCATGCCCCCAAAAAATCAAGGGTGCCCTTTAGTCAAGGAAAGTTTTGTACACCTCTGTCTTAAAACATAGGCAAAGTTACCTTGGGGCGGGCAGGAGTACTCGAGTGGTGGGATGGACCCCTTTAAGGCAATCCGATCTACTTTCAAGGAAAACTTCTCTTTAAAGACTGATTCGACTTTCTTGGGAAAAGGAGAAGGCATGTCAAAACTCCCTGTGGATTTTGCTCTTTTCTCTGCCTGTGCAAGCTGGCTGCAGGTTTGGCTGGAAAAAGCAGGAACGAGCTTGACAGCATCCCTGCCTTGAGTGCACAAGCAAAGCAAGAGTTCAAAAAGCAAAACTTTTCATCCACGCCAGGCTGCAGTGGGCAGTTGTAGTCGTTCAAAATTGGAGGAACCTTGGTGATAGGCACTTACAGGTGGTTCTCGGCTTACAGCCATTCATTTAGTCACCATTCAGCGTTAACAACGCCATGGAAAAAACTGACTTGTGACCATTTTTTACAATTACGACCATTGCCGCATCCCCATGGTCACATGATCAAAATTGGGACGACAGAACTGAATCTGTTGCTAGGCCAGAGGCTCTGTCTCTACATTTCTATAGAAACATAGTCATTTTTTCTTTTTTTTCCTTCTCCTTTGCAGTACTTATTTGAGAACGGTAGAATAGATAACATTTTTACTGAGCCCTACTCCAGGTTTATGATTGAACTTACAAAACTGTTGAAAATCTGGGAGCCTACAATACTTCCAAACGGTAAGCTTGGCAATTTGTTCGCTTAGTAAAAGCTGTTTGTTGGTGGCCCCTTTTGAAAAGGGAGCAAATACCTTTGAAGGAGGATGGGGCTTAATTCCAGACTTGCGCCTTTGATTCGATCCAGCCGAAGTGACGTTGTTTCTCTCTTGCTCAATCTGCAGGTTACATGTTTTCAAGGATCGAAGAGGAGCACTTATGGGAGTGTAAGCAGCTGGGCGCCTATTCCCCCATTGTGCTCTTGAATACGCTGCTTTTTTTTAACACCAAATACTTCCAGCTGAAGAATGTCACTGAGCACATGAAGCTGTCCTTTGCCCACGTTATGCGGCGCACCCGGACTCTGAAATACAACACGAAGCTGACTTACTTACGCTTCTTCCCACCTTTCCAAAAGCAGGATGTAGAACCAGGTGGGTAAATTTATCCTTTTTGCATTTTCCCAGGGAGTGTTGTTGACTAGCTTCCAACCCGGGGATTTCGTCCCAGTCATCCATCCAAGCACTAGCCAGATTGGGCCCTGCTTAGCTTCTGAGGCCAACACGACCAGCCAGCTGCCATTTATTGGGAAACCCCAAAATCCATTGACCAGGACAGTGATACAACCATTGCTTTCGTTTCCCCCTTCCCTTAATTTTTTTCAGCCCGTCTTTTGGATTAAGCATTCGGGCCCTAGCATGAAGGGCAATCAATATCTTATTAGGCAGCCTTCATTTTTGAAAATAGTTATAGGGAATATTGGGACATTTGCTCCCAATTTCTTGCAAGAAGGCAGAGAGGGATAATCTTGGTTCCTCCAGCAAAATGTTATGTCCCAGAAATGTGCTGAGAGTGGCAATCAAGAATAGATAGTGGAATCCTTGGTGTGCTCCATGTTTGGTGGTTTGCCTCCCATTTTTTAAAAAAAACTGAATGCAGAATTCTCTGCTTACCTAGAGCTGCCTCCTACCGTAGCGCACAGATCAACATGCTTTAATGGAGAGAGGGACAAGGCAGCACCTCTAGAGCCCGGTTATCTTTTTGTTTTTCCAACTGAGGGATTTATTTCAGTAGTTTTCTTTGGTTTTTATTGTGTTTCCAATAGAACGGTAGGAAATGGCCATTTTAATCCACCGGAATAGCAATGCAAAGGGTGCTAAGCGAATGACCTTCATGGTTGCATCTCAATAAAACAAATTCCCAGGCAAGATGCAACCTCCAAGCATCTCCCTGAGCAGCTAACGTTTTTTTGCTTGCAGCAGGGGTAGGCAGCTATTTTCCCAAGGGGCCACATGAGGAGCTGTCACGGAGGGCTGAATCGACAGCTCCTGGCTGCATTCCGTCCACTTGCCTGCAAGGCTGCTCTCCGGCCGAGGTGGCGGTGGGTGGCCAAGCACAGGTTCCCTCCTGCAGTAACTATGCCACCGCCGCCTCAGGCTTCTCCAGCTGAGGGATGAACCCGCACAGTCACAGAAAAGCCCTCGCTCTCCTCATCTTCCCACAGCTGACTGAAGGGGCACACGGCAACGGTGCAGAACTGAACTTGACTCGGTTTCTTCTCCCGCCCCGAGGCATGCTTATTTATATATTTAATCTCTGATTTCCGATTGACTCACACGGACAGGGATAGGCAAAGGGCCAGGTGTGGCTCAGGGCCATAAAACGACCAGGTCTGGGTTACAGGATAGAAACCACCACGTAACTACACACTGTCCGCTATCCAGGCCCGGTGTTGCCATTTCGTCAGCTATTGTGTAGCATTCCACAAGGAATGCTGGGCAAGAAAATGAGGCTTTTTCACCAGTTGTCCTGCTGCAGTTTGTTTGGCCTTTGCACCCCGGTTTCCCGTCTCTGATCTTCCTTTTCCACCTCCAGATAAATTAGTGGGCAAAAGGAAACGTCACGAGGGCGAAGAAGCAGTAGAGATGGTTGAGAACACTGACAATCCCTTGAGGTGCCCAGTTCGGCTCTATGAATTCTACTTGTCCAAGTGGTGAGTGACGCTACGTCTTCCGGGCTCGTTTCTTCTCAAAGGAGAGACCCCCGCCCTCTGCTCAAACCCCGCCCTCTTTCTTTTCCCACCCAGTTCTGAAAGCGTGAAGCAGAGGAGCGACGTCTTTTACCTCCAGCCAGAACGTTCCTGCGTTCCCAATAGCCCAATGTGGTATTCCACTATGCCAATAGATCCCGGGACTTTGGACATCATGTTAACGCGCATCCTTATGGTAAGGGAAGTGCACGAAGAACTTGCCAAAGTTAAACCGGAGGACTCGGATCCAGAGCTTTCGGACTAAACTTGGGCGAAGGGGAGGTTCTCTCTTTTGTTGGTTTGTTTGTTTTGGTTTTTGTTTCCTTCCCTTTCCATGGTATCTTGCAAAAAGCACCGAAATGAATTGCACCCGGCCTTCAGAAAAATCACTCATGTCTCACACACACACACATGCACGCACACACACGCGCGCACACACACACACACACACACACACCAAACCCTCCGAAGGCACAGCGGAAGCTGCAAGAGGTTGCAAAACGAGACTCGAAGGACGGAAAGTGGCAGAAGACGCAGGGACACTGGAGAGCTTTCAGTGGCTGCGAACACTCATGAAAACGTTCGACGCAGATGAACTGGAGGCCTGTCTCTTCCCCTCTCCCTGCCTCCCAAGTGGTGCTTGTAGTGGAATAAAAAAAACAATTATGGATGTGTTTTCTTAAAAAAAGGAAAGCAGTGGTGTACATCCTTCCCTCCTAACCATGGAAGCAAAGGAAGCTAGATTTAGACCCCCGGGGTGATTTTGCAGTGTAGCTGCCACCCACCCATGCATGGGGGGGGTCGCCTAACACTTGCTATAGGACGCCAAGCAGAACGTAGTGAGACAGAAGCCCATGGGAAATGCCATCTGTAACATACATGCC
Source organism: Oxyrhabdium leporinum (assembly GCA_032468155.1). Classification (NCBI taxonomy): domain Eukaryota; kingdom Metazoa; phylum Chordata; class Lepidosauria; order Squamata; family Cyclocoridae; genus Oxyrhabdium; species Oxyrhabdium leporinum. The sequence continues at coordinate 243,203 of JANHFL010000157.1, forward strand.
AGAGCCCTTCCTTGCCCTCTCCCCTCATCATTTTCAAAGGGGGGGGGGAATTCTTATTAGGAAAAAAACATTGGGTTGTTCAAAAAGACTTGACTGGGCCAGAAGCCGAAGCAAAGAGGGAGGAACTTGGTGGGCTGCCCTCACGTTTTCTGGCTTTTGAAAAACCCTTGGCAGCAGGAGCAAACCAAGTTTAGCAAGGCCACCTCAACCATGGTTTTATGAGGAAACAACTCATTTCTGAATGAACTCGCGCACACACACTCAGCCGCCCCATGCAGACAAATAGGGTTTGATCCTCCACCCAGCCCCTCAAAACCACTGAATGCTTTCTTAAGAGCAATATAGTCAAAAGTGGTTCCCGAGAAATTGTACCCCCACCTCCCTGGGTTTTCTTTTTTTCTCTTTTAACTGGCCTGGGCAGCAACTATTCACTCATTTATAAATTACTTTTACAAATCCAGGAGAGTTCGAACGGTGGAGGCCTTCCAGATATTATGTTGTTTGCATTATCCCACTGGTTGATTTAAAACAAGGCATCGTTAATCCTCAGCATGATTTGTGTACCGTCCGCTTTTCATTTAAAAAAAAAAAAAGGCATAGAAATCAGATTCCAAATCTCAAAGAGAATTTGGGTGGCTTGGCTTCGCCTCCCCCCCCCCCCTTTCCTATGGGTAGAAAAAAAAAATCCCCTTTATCAAAACGCAGGGTGCATAGGCTTAGCCAAGTCCATTTCAACACCTTCCTCAAGCCGAAGACTTTTTTCCCCCCTCAGTTTCCAAAAGATCACTTTGAAAATTGAAACTATTTTTTAAAAGAAAAAAAAAAAAATACAGGAAAAATTGTATGTTTTTATTAGCAGTTTTGTCCATTCACCAAATTTCTAAAGAGTTCTTTAAAAAAAAAAAGCAAAAGAAAAAAGAAACACCCTGTTGGTCTCCCCAGCATTGAACAAAGCCTTTTGTGTATGTATGTGTGCGTGTGTGGGTGTGTGTGTTTGGGGTATTCTTTTTAACAGTAACAAAGGTTAACAATAAAATCAGAAAGTAGTCTTCTCTTTTGCTGTTGTGTACTTGATCGTTCCGTTTCCTGCCTGTAACGAAACCACTGGTGTATTTTGGAAAATGCCGAAAACTGTAAAGTCAGTCTTTTCTAAGTACCTGCCCTCACGTCATATTTCTGTGATCTTTTAACTTACTTTCACTCCCCACGTCCATCATTTTTAAACAGATACACCACATTTTATATATTAAGGCAAATAATTACAAGTTCAAATGGAGGAAGAGATGTGGCAGAGCTGTGATTTTTCCAATAAATTTCCCAATTTGAATTGCATGGAATTTTTTTAGGTGTTTTTAAAATACACAAATGTATATTTTATTTATTACATTTATATGCCGTCCACCTTGCGGCTCAGGGCGGCTTACAATACAATAAAACAGATATAAAATAAACGAATCTTTCCGCCATGCCCACACAGATGTCTTCCCCTTTGCCATGTAGTTACATGAATTTTCAGTTGAATGTTTGTTGGTTTCATCAACAAACATGGCTTTCTGGCACTTACCAAAAGAAAGTCCCCAGCGTTCAAAAAAAAAAAAAAAGTTGAGAGAAGACAACTTTGTTCTATGCTGTTTAGTGTGTGGTGTGTGTAAAAAGCAAACACTTAGCTGGTGTCATAATTGCACAGAAATCTCTGCAGAGGTGGTCTAAGCACACGAGAAGCCATCAGAAGTGTGACTGTCCCCAGCTAGCAGTCTTGTCTTTGAGTTAATGCCATTTATTTAGTGGCAAAGTTACAACTGCACTGGGAAAAGTGACATGTTTTTCACACAGGATTCAGATCCTTGGCAACTGGTTCATGTTTGATTATCGCAGTGTGCCCAGGACACACAATCACCTTTTGTGACCCGACAAAGTCAGTGGAGAAACTAGATTCGCTTAATTTAACAATGGATTTGCTTACAACTGTAGTAAGAAAGGTGGTAAAATGGGGCACTTAATTGTCTCACTTAGCGACAGAAATTTTGGGCTCGGTTGTGATTGAGCGCTACCTGCCTTCTTTATCCTTCCCTTTAGGGAATCATCTTTTGTTTACTTTCAGAATCCAACAGGAAGGGAATTACTTGGGCCAGCTCCTGTAGGGTGGTGGTCTAGCCTTCCAAATATCCCAGAGGAATTATTGTTTAGAGTGGGGAAAGAAATGGGTCTGAGAGTTTTGTTATGAAGAAAAGCAGGAGGGCTCTGTACATCACACCCTTGAACCCCACACTTCCTGGAGAGCAAGGGTGCTCTTCTGCAAAACAAGCCGCAAGACAAGTAGAAGTAGTAAAAGGGGGTTCGGTTTTTGCTGAACCCTCCATTATGTAAACTTTAACTGTTCAAAGGGAACTGAATTATTGGGAACACAGGTGATTTACCCCTTCCCTCAAAAGGTGAGCCATCCAGATGGATTAGAACAGTTTAGAAAAGAGTTTTATTCTGCTCATGTCCAGCAGCAACAAGGAAGAAAAGAACCTCACCAATGGATCCCATGAGATTGGGGGGGAAAATTATTTATTTTTTGCCTTGCACATCTGTACTGCTTTGAGGTTCAGAAGGGGCTTGGGATTTGCCTGTAGAGGGCTGGAAAAGAGGCGGTTGTGAATTTGATGAAGAAACGCACCGAGGTGGACATCCCATTACATTTCATATAAACTGAAGCACAGAAAAATTATAAGGTATTTTTATTACAACAAGAAAAGCAGTTGAACAAGTCCATGAGAAAGTGGGCTAAACTAAAATAATCCAAGGACTCTACGAAGATATAGCCGTGTCCCGTTCAAGCATGTTTCTCTGTAGAGGCCTTTGACAGCTAGTATTATGGAGAAGGGGAGGGGGATGTTCTCTGGCCCCTCACCATAAGGCTCCCAGCACTGCTCCTGCGGCGGCTGCTGCTGCTGACGCAGCAGTCGGCAACCCTGCAGCCCCTAGACAGAGGTTCAAGACAAAAATAAGGTGCCAGTCCTCATCGACCAACCAATCCTTGAGTCAGGGCCAGGGCAGGAAACTTACCAACGGACTGCAGGGTGGCAACCAAACCCCCAGCAGGCACTCCACCTCCGTTTGCGATGGCAGCAGCAGACATCATCTTGGCACCAATTGAACTGACCGTGATTCCTACACCAGTGAATCCCAGCATGCCAACTGCGACCGGGGCAGCCGCCACTGCCGCCTGTAGAGCAAGAAGGCAAATGGAGCTGACTGTGGTCCTTTGCCAGGAAGAGTTCCCAACTTTTAGAGGCCAAGAGATATCACAAAATGATCTGGGCCAAACTTATTCTGGAAATGGCCCTTTGAGACCTTCCTGTTCTCTTCCAGAGCAGGGATGATCAGACTGTCTTCTGATAAACTAAGGGTCTCCAACCTTGGCAACTTTATTTATTTATTTATTTTTTTTATTTATTTTTTTACATTTATATACCGCCCCATTCCGAAGACTCGGGGCGGTTTACAGCTTTATAAGCAATACTCTTACATCAG
>JANHFL010000159.1:0-11629 GCA_032468155.1 Oxyrhabdium leporinum
ATTCAAGAAGCTTCCGAAAGTCCAGTTGCCTCTTGAAAAAGCACTTTTGGGATACTTAATCTAAGAGTAAGTAATGCCCAATTCTACTTTTTCATTAAGTATTTGCATTTGGAAACAAATGGTAGAGGAAAGTATTTGTTGTGGTGGTTGGACAGGAAGGGTTAAAAGTCAGTCATGAAGATCATGGAAAAACTAATTTTTATCCAAAAAAAAAAAAAAAGTACAGGAAGAATAGCTTTCTCTAAGAAAAAATGGGTGTTAGTAGTATTATGTAAATTTAAAACAATCCCCAAGATTTTGCCTCATGTAGAATTTTGCTAACAACTCCCTATTGTTTTAATTTAGCATCTACAGAAATTCTGATAGTTAGAAATATCTGTAGCTCTTCAGATGTTTGGCTAATGTAGGAGCAATTAACTGAGAAAAGCAAGAATAGCTAGGAATTTTTATCTGGAGTTGCCTGAAATTAAAATGCAGTTATTGTTTTTGTGAAATTTTGTATTAACACTTGTATTAGCTGCTTTAGATGTCTTCCTGCTTTCAATATTTTAAACTTTTATATATATATATATATATATATATATTTAAAAATGTATAAATATGTGCACCAAACAGAATTCAGAAATGCCAACAATTTAGCATACTACAAGGAAAGAAAGAGTTTTCAGACTGATACATATACATGGGCAGGCAGAATGAAACTGGCCAATATTTACTCAACAACCAGCAATGCATCATTCATAACTTAGTTACCAAACCAATCATATGAATATTTATTCAGTAGATAGCTTTTTATTAATATAATGTATTCCCTGCATTATAATCTCAAAAGAGTTAAAGTATTGCAGAACTATTTCATAACTGAATTGGTGAGGAATAAAATATTGAATAATCTCCATGACTTTCGGAGTCTCCCTTAGGAAGGAAAGGTATAGCTTTTCAAACTGTAGATATTTTTTGCTCCCTCATTTAAAGTAATTAAGAGGCACAATAACAAATCCAGCTGATGTAACTGAGGTGCTTGATGCCAGGAAAGAAAGGTTTGAACCCACTTTGTCCTGTTTTCCGAATCAGAACACTTGGTTTTAGTGTCTAATGCCAGGGGAACATAACATAAGTGAAAATAGTTGAAGCTTATCAACAAGTGAAGCCTATCAAGGTTTTTGCAAATTATGAATAGGGCCCTCCACTATACAAATACAAATTATAAATACATGCAGTACTTCACAGAAAGAGAAAACTGCAAATAGTTACACCCTACATTATTTCAACATTTAGACCTTGCTCTCTGATGAATAGTAAACAAAAAGTTGAAACTAGAAACCACACCTTTTAAAACAAAAACCCAGCAATATAGTTACAACTGGGATTTAGTAAATGCAATGCATGTTTACAGTATACACAGGAAACATTATTCTCCACTATTTATAGCATACATACAAACCTCTCCCATTACACATTCATTGATATTTAATGAGTAATATCTTCTTCCAAAATGGTGTTCACAAACTTGTTACTGGTGTTCTTTTTTCTATGTTTTCTTCAAGAATAATACTAAGAAATAATATTAAGAAATAATATTTTCTTCAAGAATATTAAAACCAAAAACTTGTAATATTTTTCCAAAGTCTGGGAGATTTATAAAATTGACCTTTCTATTCTTCGTAGTTTGAACTACACTTTCTGCTTGCCTAACAATTTGTAAAAATTATAGACTGCTTGTAATATGAGTAAAGTTTTCCATTGTGTTTATAACTGCTCAGAATATCTCCATCTTGTTATTATTCTTTAAAGTAACTAATGGCAGTGTATAAAACAGGCCCGTAAATACCAAATATTTGGGAAATAGTGTAAAACTGCTAAGTCTTTTATGACCTTCAAGTCTGCAAATATCAGGTTTTCTAGAGTTTCTCTCTCACTGATGTGATTCTTAAAATTTCTTTTCATTGAGAATATTTATTTTAGCAAAACTCCTAGCCTATTTGCAAATGCTAGGAAATCATTGCCATCAAATAGTCTTGCATGACCTCCACATTTTATGATGTCTAAATGGCTGTAGGTGAAACAAGGATTAATTAATTCCTATAATATTATGAGGCTTTCTTTTTAAAAAACAAAGAATGGGTTGCATGTAATAGCCAACTATTTAGTGTTCATGTTTTGATACATGCAATATTGCTTCACTAATTTGAGTGGCATCTAAATCAACTCTAACTGTTTTACCTGGACAACATTTTGTATATGGGTTTTAACTCATCATCTGGAGAAGAATTCTGGCAACTCATAGGTACCTACTCCAAATATTTGCGATTTATCTGGAAATGAATAATTTATGACTTATATTTAGGTTGGAAGCATTCCTGTTTAAAAATATATTTTCAAAACATGCATGCTCACACTGCTGTAAAACACTCCATCTAAATTTGGGCAAATTATTTGGGCATATTTGGATCTATGAGTGTACTGGAATAATAAGCCACTGGCTTCAATAATCTATCATGATCCTGAAACAATGTTCCCACCTGTTGCATGGCTGCTAACATCAGTATTCACATCGGTATGTCACCATGTCTTCAGCTATAGCCTACAGGGAGATTTATTCCTAAAATCATTTCCATCTTCTATGGATCTGGTTTACTCCATGTTTAATCAGGTAATGTTCCATAGAGGTGTCATATTTGTTCAGTTTTAGAACTGCAGCTTTATCAGCTTTTTAGTTAGTTTTTTCTCATAGTCAGCCATGAGTAAGCTATAAAGAGGGATTGTCCATGGACACCAGAATGATTTTCAGGTGTGAGATAACAAAGACATTTCCCTTTTGAATGATTTGGAAGTACCAGAATTTACAGAAAATAAGTGATTATATATATTAAATGCCACTATGAGCTATCCTTCTGTATATTCTCCCTATGTCATGGATAAGATTAAAAAAGGTTCCTGTGGGTTTTACTCCGCTAGTCGTAGTCAGCTTTAGGGGGCGGTGCTCATCTCTGTTTCAATGCCATTGAGCCAGTGCTGTCTGAAGACATTTCTGCAGTCATGTGGCCAGCATGATGTCAAAGGGCGCTGTTACCCTCCCACCGAAGGGATACCTATTTATCTACTCATTTGCATGCTTTCGAACTGCTAGTTTGGCAGAAGCTGGAGCGAGGATGAGGACTCACCCTGTTACACAGTGCTCGGATCTCGAACCTGGGATGTCAGCTTTCAAGCCCACAAGCCCAGTGTCTTAACTGCCAAGCCATTGCACTGCCTGGATAGGGTTAACTAACTAAAAAATTAACTATAACATTATACAATCTGTGTATTTTTACATTTAATTATTAAAGTAGTTTAGTTTAGTTTAGTTTAGTTTAGTTTAGTTTAGTTTAGTGTTATCTTACTCTTCTTACCCTTTGATTCTTTTATTTATTTTGTTCTGTCTTATTTGGGAATGTGATTTAGTCTCTGGCTATTGTATAAATAAAATTATATTGTATTTCACTACTGTATAGAGTGAGTTTTGTTTTTCTGTGTGTTTGCCATTATTGAAGGCTACAAGATTTTCATGTGCTCTCCTGGTGATGGGGGCAAGTGAACAGTGTCCTTCTCTCTTTGATTAGATCTTGAGACTGAGGCAGTTTATCAGTATGGCTTATTAGATGTTAGTATTTTCTCAAATCATGGAAGTACTTGAGTCTTTTATCTGCTTAATCTACAGAAGAAGATAGAAGTTGATTGCAGACTAAACCATACTGCAGTTAAAACTAAAATTGGTTGTTATTTCATTGACTAAGTGATCGACTGACATAACTTCCAGAATGGCACTAAGGGCAATTAGCAATTTACCTTTGGATTCAGCAGGACATCTCTTTCTGGCTTAAGCATCAAATTTGTAATTTTTTATGCTTGTCATGACCCATACTGAGAGTTCATTTTCAGAAGCCTTAGAGAGACTGATGGGGACCAGGAGTTGGGGCCCAGCAAGGCAAATTGAGAAACTCAGACTCTCCTACTGGAGAATTTGTGGCTCAAGATTCCAGCTACAATAGCAGTTCAAGATCCAGTTGCCTGAAACACACAGACACGTAAGACTGTAAAGAAAATCTCCTAGCAGAATATCGGGAAATTATTGTTATTCCTAAGGAATCTGGCATTTTCTGTTGAACAAATTAAGTTTGTTTGGTTTCAGGAAAATTCTGTATTTGGAGTTGACCCAATACAGTACTAGAAGCAATTCGTGTGTGGTCTTATAACCACTTGTTGGAAGCTGTGCCCCATTTTCCGTGATTAACTAGATCTTACTCTTTACAGACTTCTCTTGCAGACTGTGAACAGTTAATCCGAAGAGCAAAGTCTCAAAACTCAGATTAGCAATACTTATTTTAGTAGCTAAGAAGATTAAAGGTGCAATACCAGTGAGTACTCTGCTTTCAAATCAGAAATCTATAAACAGGCAATTTAAGGTGGCAAGATTTTGGTTCCTTTTCTTATTCTTTTTCAATATAAAGAGCAGGAAATTTGTTGCTTTTGTGAAGACAAAGCAAAAGTACTTGAGGATTGTTTTCGAAAAGGTCTAGGAGTTGGTTTTACACTCATAAAGGTTCAAATGACTAAGCAACTAGTTGTAGACTTCCATAAAACTGCAAGACTTCACCCTAATATACTCTGGATAGTTTTGCTTCTAAACTGAGAGCTTGTTTACTAGCTGGAATTCTTATACCCCCCACCCCACATTCATCTCAATAAATCCTGCTAAAGTGAACTCTATGGAAATATTGCTTGAAAAAAATAATTTTGGTTCAAATTGTACCAAAGGATCTCCTAGAATTGTTATCAATATGAGAACCGAATGTTACACAATTCACTTGTACCTTCTGGTGTTTGGAACTCTTCCTAAAGTATCTTAGTTAGCTTCTGAATTATTGATGGATCTTTCTTCTATTTCACCCCTTGTCTGTTTTTGTTTTTCTCTGCAATAAAGCCACTTGTCTAGTTCAATTGCTTCTCTGAGCTTATTGTAATACTATTTTTATCCATTAAGGATTACCAAGCTTTGAAAAATAAATAAAAAGAATTACATCTTTGACTGGTATTCTCTGAAAAACTGTGTTCCAGTCAAGATCCTAGGAACTAACCACGTAATATTCTACTGTGAAATGATATCATGTGTCCAGCAATATGGCTTTTATAAATCCACAGTTGATGTAGCCAAACTTTTTAATTCTTGTAAACGTTTATTTAATCCATTTGTTATTTCACTGAATAGCATAATAATTGTATTGATGATTTTGCAAGATCTTTTCAATTAGCTACTCATTACAATTAGCTGCTCATTAGATCCCTATATTTTGTAATTTGTTTCTATTTTTTCCTTAGTTCCTTAGGTATTGGTACATATACAAATATTATTCTTTTCATTGTTATTTTATCTGTTGCATTTGTGTTTCAGATAATTATCTGTATGTGAAAATTTTTTACATTAAAATTTTAACATAATTTTCAATGATTGTTTTTAAATTTGTTACACTCACATCTGGGAAATTCAGAATCCATAATTTTTGGAACAGATGTCAATGGATATTTTGTTGTGATGTTGTTTATACATGAAAACTTAGCAGGTTTTTTGTAGCTACTAAATATGTGGTCCATTCTTCTACCCTTTTCTTTACAAAGTGCATTTGCTTGATTTCATAACATTTGTAACGCTTGTTCTTTAATGATAAAATTAATCCTTCTGATGATGGCATCTTACAACTATTGGCAATTCTTTGTCTTGTCCACTTTATTTGCAGTTTTTAATGCATTGGTAATGATTTATTTCCCCAATGTTCTAAATGATTTATGAAACAATTCACGTTTATACTCCTTTTTGTTTCTGCTACTTTCTGGATGTTTTCTTTGCAAACTATAACAATAATTTTCTCTTTGCTTGCCTCAATATAATCATGTCATCCTGGTTATCTTTGTTTTTCCACTCTTATACCAGCAGTAAGTCACAACCTCCAATTTTTCATGCTAAATGTAGTCAATCAACATCAATTTGTGGATTTAGTGCATCAAGCACTGTCATCAGCTTTCAGGTTTTCTGATCTAAATTGTCCAGTTCAACCTGTGTTCAGTTTACTGTACTAACCATATAATCATGTTGCTTTGATTATATTTTCACAATTTAACTTTAAATTTAGATTTTTTTGCACTTGTTTCAAACATTCTAAACTGGATTTTTAAAAAACTTTACCATGCAAGCTGTTATCTGATCTAGGTTATCTGATTGAGATATTTATAGTTTTCCTCCATAGGCAAAGATAAGATTCATATTTTAATAGTATATGGTCAATTTGATCAGTTCTTCCTTTTTTTTATACTGAGCATTGTACACACGTCAATTACAAATTTCATTTTTATATCATCATTATATATCCTTACAATACTAAGGATTCGATTTCAGATTTGTTTGTTCCCCAAGCAGTTTCAAATCATCCCTATATAACAGAAGGAATATTTTCTATTTATTTTTAACAGTTCATATCCAACTTTTTCTTCAGAATATGTAAAGGGTATCATTTCGATGGTAAAAAACGATGGAGCAACTGAATTCGCTTAAAAAATCCTTTCCCTCTCCTTTAATTTTGCAATTTCACATCAAAATAGTAGTCTACTTTTTAATAATTTTATTTTTTTACAAAAAAATATCCAACTATATGGAAGAAACTCAGATGCCTTTATATATTCAAGCCAAGCCTTCTATTTTGATTTTTGTTTACTTTTCTTTTTTGTATCATTTTATCAAACACCAACTGATCTTTCGTTTCTTACACCTTTTGGCATTTACCTTTTTATTCAAGCAGAGACATGAGTGTTTGGATATGCAATTCAAATCACGATTTTGTGCGTCTCATCATTCATTCAAATCTCAATGAGATATCTAGCACCCTTGAAGAAGTAGTGCCAATGGTGAAAGGCATTCTTGATAACTTAAAGCTATTTCTTAAACTTCTAAAAAAATATCATTTTTGGGTGGCAGGGGTTATCAGCAGAATGCACAGGGAGAAGATGGTTCATAAACTTGAAGCAACACTACTCCCAAAGCAAAATCGGAGGCAACAGCTTGAATGAAGCAGTGACAGAAAGATCTGGCTGACGGTTAAGAAATGAATATTTGTTTGTATTGAAGGAAGGCTTATTTAGCTGCAGAACCAACTTAGAAGGATTTCTCCTTCTTGATAAGGAAAATCAACTGATTAATGCAAAAAAGAAAAAATATATAATTTAAAAAAAAATTACAGAGCCTCAGAACCTCTGATAGTATATGCTGGGCTTTCATGATAGAATGGAGGTTACCTTAAATGGAGCCATCTTAATTTCTTTCGAGAATATACAATAGCCCTGATACTGTAAAAATACATTTTTCTAGCTTAGTACAGAAGCTGTAGTAATAAAGATATGGAAGAATTTTTAATTTTTTTTTTATGATCCTGAAAGGCAGGATCATATATTCTATGAACATACAGAGAATTGTGAAAAATAATATTCATAATAATATTCATAAAATAAGGATATGACTGGAAATTTGACTAGCATTACTCAAACTTCCCATAGCAATGATTGAAGGCAGTTGAATATTCATATCCTTGTTTATATGAATATGACTCTAAACCGCTTTGAGGTCAAATTTGACAAAACACTTGTATCTTTGGCAACTTTTCCAAGAGTTCAAAAATCAATGGAAGAAAATAGTAATCCACTTTGATTATGGAATTAAAGCATCAGTAATCATGGATTACACAAAAGGATCTGTGTTCCTTATTTTCACTGGTGGAGGAAGAAGAAAAAGGCCAGATAAAACCTACATGCTTGTGGATAAATTACTTTAAGCAGCCTGACTTTATATTTGGAATTGGGTGGCAGAACTATGGGAATATGATTGATTGTACAGTTACAGAGTGCCAGCTTCCCCCATTTCCAAACATATCCGATTATTCTCGTATTTGACAGGCAAAGTAGGAAAGTATACTTAGTTAAGGGTGGTAAATGCTGGGAGTTTGAGACCCTTCAAAGTGTGAACCTAGTTTTTCAGGGAATCAAAAGTGATAGGATCCTGGTTCAAATGAATATATAAATTATGGGTTTATAGCAGTTTACTCCCAGCATTAAGTGGGATGAGGAAATAAAGTTGTAAGAACTACTGATGTTTCCATTACGGTCAATCTAGTCCTCTTAGAAAGAGGTCTGTCTACGGTAGTTGATTTTGTTCTACCTACCTGGCAAGTTGATTGACAATCTGGGATAACTGGTTCATTTGACTTAGTTCTGATATTAGAGTCAGCCACTAATAGCTTGATTTATGGTCAGTGAAGTTCTCAGAGGGTCAGCATTCAACAGTAATGATTGTCTAACGTTTCACACATTAGCTTGGTTCTTTGATTTGATTTTGCAGAAGTTAACTTGGCTAAATAAGAATCTTTATGGTAGACAAGATTGCTCATTACCAGTGAGTTATTTGCATGAACTCATTTGGAGTATTATACTTCTGATAATGTGATGTTGTTTCTTCTTATGTTCCAGAAATTAATTTTGCAATGCTTGATGATCTTTAGGCTGAGCAGTACTGTATGTTGCATATGTGCCATCTCTGGCCAGAGATTACAGGAGAGTTGCTAGAACCTGCCTCAGTCTTCTCAAACCCCATTACAAAGCATAGCCCACACAATTGGAACTGTATATAGAATGCTTGCCATATTTCTAAGATGAAGAAACAGGATGCAGGTTCATGGTAGAGCCTCTATCCTACATCCAGAAGGTCTCACTGTAGTTTTAATCCCTGGTCTTTACAGTGAAACCAGGAAAAAATCCAGCTTGAAATTGTGAAAAACAGTGCAGACCATATTAAACTAGGTAGACTAATAAAATGATTTGATACCTTCCCTTGTTCATATTCTAAAGCACGGGATCCTTTTATTTTTTTGACAAGCCAAGTTGCCAAATTTATGAAAATGGATCTATTATTTCTTAAGTCTGCTGTACTGTGTTTCTACCATGGAATATGACTCTTAAGGTACAACACAATTATAATACAAAATTGACAAATACATTGCAGCAGTGCATGCTATGCATGGAGTAATAATCATTCCTACACTGAAACTTTGCTTCTCTTGGAAAATATTTTATCGATGCATGTCTTTTATACCTATGGTAATTAAGTTTGCTTTTAACTCTTCATTTATAAACTGATGGGTTTAAAAACTATCTATCATGCTTTAATCTAATAACATGTGTCTCTTAGTTGCAAATACCAGTATTTAGCCTCACATTTGAGGTTTAATCTTACCTGACTTCACGGAGATTGTAAGAAGACTTGTATTTACGAAAGAGCAAAGCTAGCCTCTCCACATTGCTGTGTAATGCTTGCTTGATAGTTTCTTTAGCATCATTGTATAGATTTGGTGAAATACCAGCCTTCTGAGAAGCTTCCCGCAACAGCTTGAGGTTTTTCCTCTGTGCTTCCACATTGATCCAATAGCGCTTCTCTGTGATGTCATATGTAGGAAGCTCTTCTATTTTGGTGAACATTTTAGGGAACCATGTAGTTTCTAATTCAGAGGAATCTTCCTTTAATGCAATACTAGAAGAGGGAGTAATCCGAGGGGCGGTAGAAATTATTTTCTCCTTAGAAACGGGTGGCATTTTACATTGCTTAACAAATATATCCAAAACAGAGCTTTCCACTATTTTCAATTTGGAACTCAAGGGCCTCTGTTCCTTCTGTACCAGTCTCTGCTTCTCCAGCACCTTGCTCTTCTGCTCCTGATCTCTGCTCTCCTGGTCTTGCTGTTTTTGCATCTCCTGCTGCCAGCCTTGCAGTTGCTGCTGCCAACGCTTCTCCCAAATGTGTTCAAGCTCTTGTTGCTTCTTCTGCCGCTCTTTTTGCCACTGATGATACTGCTCTTCTTGCTTCAGATGGGCTTGCCTCAGGGTCTCCATCTGTCCATCCTGCTTTGCCTGTTGCTGCCGCCACTGCTTTCTCTTAATCTCATGCTCCTTATCCTCCTCTTGCCAGACCTCCTGCTGCTTTCGGTGCTCTTCCTTCAACTGGGTCCAGCACCACTGTTCTTTGGCCTGCTCCCCTTGGAGTATCACATGCTGTTTGTACTGTTGTTGCAGCTGTCTGACCTCCTCCTGCAACCTGCATTGCTCCTCCTTCTGCTTCTCTCGTTGCTCAACCCAGTACTGCTGATAATGATCGCTCTGCTGCTGCAGGCGCCGCCAGTGCTCAAGCTGCAGCTGCCAGAGATGCTCCTGCTCCTTGTGTTGCTCCTGCTTCTGCTTCCACTCCTCCTGCTGTTTCTGAAACAACCCCTGCCATTGGACCAGATTCTCTTTGGCCTTTTCTATTTGCTGATATTCCCCCTGTATCCGTAACTGCTCTTCTTGCATTTGTTCTTTCTCTGTCAGTAGCTCCTTTTGAAGTTGCTGGTACCAAAGCTCCCTCTTAATATTTAACTCCTGTAAGCTCGTCCGTTTCAAATGGCTCACTTTTGGGGACGGCTCTTTTCCTTTGTCGACAGTCCTTGGTTGTTCCTCAGAAATTGGTATAATTACTTTGTTCTTGTCTTGTTCTTCACCTTCCTGCTTCAGTTCCTTGGCCTGCTGATCACCTTCGTCAGGCACATGTTCCAGAGATTGCTCCCCTTTTGTGAGAGGTAAAGCCTTGGCCAGGTCTTCTTCCTTCTCTTGCCATTTAGGTAGGAGTACCTCTTGTAGAGATAACAATTCTTTGTCCTGGGGAGGTGGGACCAGAGTGGATATCTCCTGGGGAGGCAGGACCAAGATAGATATGTCCTCAGGAGGCGGGACCAGGATGGGTATGTCTGGGGGAGGCGAGACTAGGGTGGGCATGGCCTGGGGAGGCGGGATCAGGGTGGGTATCTCCCGTGGAGGTGGAGGCAGGAACAGGGGGAATATGTCCTGGGGAGGTGGGACCAGGGTGGATATATCCTGGGGAGGTGGGACCAGGGTGGATATGTCCAGGGGAGACGAGACAAGGGTGGGTATGACCTGGGTAGGTGGGACCAGGGTGGATATCTCCTGTGGAGGTGGAGGCAGAACCAGGGGGGATATATCCTGGGGAGGTGGGACCAGAGTGGTTATATCCTGGGGAGGTGGGACCAGGGTGGGTATCTCCTGTGGAGGTGGAGGCAGGAACAGGGTGGGTATGACCTGGGGAGGTGGGACCAAAGTGGGTATGTCCTGGGGAGGTGGGACCAGAGTGTATATGTCCTGGGGAGGCGAGACCAGGGTGAGTATCTCCTGGGGAAGTGGGACTAGGGTGGGCATCTCCTGGGGAGGTGGGACCAGAGTGGATATGTCCTGGGGAGGTGGAGGGGGGACCAGGGTGGATATCTCCAGGGGTTGTGAGACCAGGGTGGCAATGTCCTGGGGAGGCAGGACCAGAGGGGGTATGTCCTGGGGAGACAGGGGCAGTGTAGATATCCCCAGGGGAGGCATGACCAGGCTGGGTTTCTCCATGGGAAGCGGGACCACGGTGGGCATCACCAGGGGAGGTGGGACATGGGAGGGTATTTCCAGGGGAGGCAGGACCAGGGGGGGTATCTCCAGGTGAGGGAGGACCAGGGGAGGTATCTCCAGG
>JANHFL010000162.1:0-26698 GCA_032468155.1 Oxyrhabdium leporinum
TCTATCTATCTATCTATCTATCTATCTATCTATCTATCTATCTATCTATCTATCTATCTATCTATCTATCATCAACAGGTAAAGATATATATATACACACACACACACACACAGTCAAAAGGTAAAGCTAAAAATTACACTACTCTCCAAATCCCTTTTAACCATATGTGATTGTATTTAGCATGCAGAAAGGTCAAAAACGGCATATGTATATATGGAAGAGAATTTATTGTTTTTTTCTTTTTCTTCAGCAGCTGGGTAGATTCCATATGTTGAATGTTAAATTTATTTAATATTTGGGTCACATTTTCTCCTTTTTTGTACACTAAACTTTCTTTCTTGTTGTTAGTGCTGGATGTACATGCTGGATGTGTTTATTCATTTGTTTTTCTGTTTGGTATTTAGGCCAATCAAGCATGAGGGTTCTTATTATAGCCTCAAAAGCATCCTTTGACATTATTACATATAGAAGCGAATGGTACTATGTACTGGCAGCCATTAAACTATTGAAGGCTAACGTTTTGGATTTGATGCTATGTAGTGTGCAGATACCTATCTAAAGGAATGCTTCGAACTTGGATGTGATTCATTCTAAGTTCCTTATTCCACTCTCAATTATTTTATTCTCTTAGAATTAGGCCACCTGTCCTTTGCGGTCTGAGTTACTGTACACAATCTTAAATATTGGCTGAAGCAAATTCCTGGGGGGATGTCCTTGGTTCACCTTATTTTATTAGATAGGTTTGAGTTTTTCTTAAAATGACAAATCAATCTTGATTTGGCTTACTGGGGCTTTTCCTTTCCAGCATAAGCTGCTGTCACTTCTGATAAAAGCATAGTAGAAATCAAGCTGCATTGTAAAACAGTAGTTACTGTACTTCTCTTTAGTCCATACCCAAATACTTTTAAAATATTTTTCGCATTTCATAGGAAAGACATTTCACTTTGGCCCAAATTAGCCAATTACCTGTGAGGGCGATAATTACCAGTAGCAGATATAGTGGCATTCCCAATGAATAGCATACTTATATGCACTGATACAGAGACGGTGTCTGTTCTTTGTTTGACCATTGTAAAATGGATGGACTTCATGTCCTATAATTCTCCAGCCAGGATGTTGAAGTCCACTATCTTAAGATTGCCAAGATTGAGAACCACTGCTATATTCCACACTAAATGCAGGACAGAATTTATGACAGCAATTGTAAATTTATTTGTTCTGACCAGTCATTGCTTTCCTTCTATGAGATCAAACCTTACTCATTTCTGAAAAGGTTACCTAATTTCTAACAATAACAATGGCTGCTTCACATTTCTTCAAGCTTTCCTGTATGTTTTTTATTATATCTTCCATTTGATATGCTGTTTGCAAACCACCTGTTGTATTGTTATGTTCTTTAAAAAAAACAGGACATTTATTGTAAAATAATAACAATAAACAACAGCCTTAGAACAATCTCAGCCCTGAGATTCAGGAAGTCATGAAGGGCCTTTGTCAGGAAACGAGGCCATCAGATACAAGGAACAGCTCAGTTCCAGACACAGGCATCCAGTCACTGTGGAAGCACACTAGGTGTCCTTGCTCTTGTGTCATTTTATCATATAATGATATGATCTTCTTGCACACAGCCCTGGCATGAGCAAAGTAGAAGTACCCAATAGTTTGATCAATAAGACACAAGACAGGGGCAACTGGTATAGGAGTAGGCTTCCACACCAAAATGTTAGTCTCTCTTCTATTGTAATTAGCTTTCAATAAATGTAACAAAATGTTGCATATTCCTACTACCTGAACTAAAAAGTTATCTATTCATTTCTTTAATAGAGATCTATTCAATTTTATTTGGTAATATATATAGCCTGCCTTTCTACCTAAAGGGCATTATACAACAACATATGCAAAATATTATATATTATTACATATATTAGATACAGCAGCATGAGCCACAGTGGCACAGTGGTTAGAGTGCAATACTGCAGGCCAGTTCTGCCGACTGCCGGCTGCCTGCAATTTTGCAGTTCAAATTTCACCAGGCTCAAAGGCTGACTCAGCCTTCCATCCTTCCAAGGTGGGTAAAATGAGGACCCAAATTGTTGGGGGCAATATGCTGACTCTGTAATCCACTTAGAGAGGGTTGTAAAGCACTATATAGCAGTATATAAGTCTAAGTGCTAGTGCTAGTGCTATTTCATATTTTTTTTATGTAAAGCAGTAAGATTCTGAGGCCTTCTAGCATCTAGCATCTACAAAGATATAGAATATCTTTGAAATAAACTATTCCATGAAATATAGGCTAAATGCACATTGGATTTCACAATGAACAAGCAGCACACTGCATTTGCAGTATGCTTAATGTTCCCAGTTCACCTGAGCACATCAAGCAAAATATAAATGAAAAATTTGCATGAGCCTGGTTTGTCAAACTCAAAATGTAAAGATTTTCCCTATCCATTTGTGTCCAACTCTAGGAGGTAGTGCTTACAGATGACTGTAAAGCACTGTGAAGTGGTATATAAGCTTAAGCGCTATTGCTATTATCTCCATTTCTTAGTCGAAGGAGCCAGACTTGTCTAAACATTTACATGGTCATATGGCCAGCTTGACAATACGCCAAGGCGCATAGAATGTAGTTACCTTTCCACTGAAGTGGCACCTATTTATCTACTCACATTTATCTGCTACTGCTAGGTGGGCAGTAGCTGGAACAAAGATGGAAGCTATATTGGGTCTTGAACCCGGGCTATCAGCTTTCCAGTTGACAACCTTAGTGTCTTTTACCACTCATATGCCAGAAATAAACCATGGTTGGTTGTGAAATCTTTATTTGGATGCAACAAGCTGGAACCTTAGCAAATTACCCAAATGTTTCTACCTTTAGTTAGTTTTATCTATTCATGGGGACATGCTTTTTCACAGATCAATGGCGCTGGTGTAACATTTTGAATAAAAATACTGTACTGCATATGAATTAAGAGAATTATAGACGATGCTGTTGAATTCAAAAGAAATATCAATATTCCAGAAATGTAATTCTCACAATTTCTTAATCCAGATCCAAGCTTTTAATATCAGCGTTATTTTCTTTGTCTAATAAGCTTTCCACCTCACCTCAATAGATAGTATGAGTCAAATTTAGTTATATCTTGGTCAGGATATATTAGCATGTCCCAGGAGACACGAATTTTGCATAAGAAACAGCACATCTGTAATGCTGCTAATAATAGCCTGTTCAGTGATTTCAAGACCAATTATCTCTATTAACTTGTTAATTCTGACATGTGAATAGCTGATTAGCACTGATAGCTAAACAGCTGTTCAGTATTCTTGGTGCTAAATATGTATTCATCAGAGATATCAAATATAGAACAAGCTTGAACATTCTCAGGATAATCCTTTCTTAGCTACATATTTTAAGTTTCACATGGGTATAGTCATCTTTTTGGTTTGTTTTTAGCATTTCACAGAACAAAAGTACTGCTTCTGTGCTAGCGTTCTTAGATTTTTCACCATTCATTCTTTTCCTCTTTCAAAGTCTTGAAACAACACGGCAATATTGCCATTGAGCAGAGTTATTTCAGTGCACTACAGAATTTTTCCAACCAGCGTTAGAGGAATTGTAGACCAAACATATCTAAAGGACAGCAGAGAAACCAATGCCACACTGTTATTTATTCATGTTTTTCCATTTTTACCCATGGATTGTTCTTGCAAAAGCCATATGGCTTTGAACTTTATTCACTCATGCCAGGAAAATATTAGATCAGAACCAGCCAATAGACTTCCAGTTATGGGAAAAATCGTACAGGAAAAACTAATCAAACTCTAGGGGTCACTTCTCTGTGTGTAATATATATGCATGAGAGATAGTGATCACAGCAACTTTTTATCTGTCAGGTAGTTATCACAGATGCAGCTGTTCCCTTCCCTGCCATAGTGCCATAGCTTAAAATAATATTTGTAACTACTAGTTCATATATTCAGGTTTCTAAAGGTTTAGATTTCATACTAATTAAAAAATTAACTCCTTTTACTCAGGCCAGGCAACATATCATTCCAAGGACCACAATCTTTTGTTTTATTCCATGGTTGTATATATTTTCTATCTTATGTTCAGAAGCATGTTTAGAAAATCTATGGCTTTCCTAGCATCAAACAGAGATTGTACATCATTAAGTATCAAAAGGCTCAATGTTCCTTGTATTGATTTTTAAGTACATGCACATTAAGATCAAAACATTAAGAATATCGCAACATGTTTAAAATAGATTTACTCTCTTAAATCTACATGAAATATACCATTGCCATGAATGTTTTCGGCCTGGGAATAACAAAAATTTTGTTCAGCAAGAAGGAAAAGCTGTAGCTTCTTTCCTGTTCCTGTTTGCACATGCAAGCAACACTTGAAATATGCTGCATCCTGTCTTATTGCTGAGTTACATTTTGAAACAAACTTCCCCATTGTTCAGTATTTTGGCTTTAAAATTATATTCCCTTGAATAAATGTTTGACTGTAATGGGACCATTAGGAGGAGGTCCTAATGTACAACTGACCACAATGGAAAGCCATATAAACACATTTATTTTGTACAATCTATTGTAAATAAAACCACAGGAAAACTAGGAAAAGAGAACAGAAAATATAAACCTCAAAATTATTGTCCAGGCTTTGTTATAGAAGATTAAAACCATACATGTATCTTTATTTCTCCCTAGGAGAAAGAAAGATACACATTTCTTAGGTCTTGGGCTACAGTGGGTGGCAAGATCTTTTCAGGATTTTATATTACTTGAATATTTCCTTTCAGACATACATTGTGTTAACTTCCTTATTTTGGTCTCTATTTTTTTTAATTTATATGCTACTGAGTTGAGCAGCATTCTAAATTTAAATCAATAAAATTTTATCCAGAAAAGTTGTGCACTAGAGACATAGTTAAGAAGTTTGGGCTATTCATTGTGCTAGAGGAGATAGGATTTCCTCAAGTCGTTCTACGTACATCTATGCACATAGAAATGTACATCTTATTCTGAATCACAATCATAATCTAATGGTGATATTTGGAATGAATACCAGTTCGTATATCACCCCCTCCCCAAAACCCCCACCCCCACCACTAAACTTACATTAAAAAAAGATTATCAGAAAATTTGGGAAATCTGAAGTTTTCAGAAAAATAGGGCAAGAAAAAGCCTACTACCAACAGCTTAAGAAAAGGGTCACTAGCCCATATACACAGAATGTTGGTAGTCAACCAGAAACTTTGGCAATGGAGGGAAAAATAGAATACAACACAAAGAATGGAATGGAATGGAATAATCTACAAGGAAGCATGACACAGGCAGCATCCCAGCATGCTGACTAGGGAATTCTGAGAGTTGAAATACAGCTTAAGGTTGCTGAGGCTGAGAAACAGTGCAGTATGCTAAAACCATGCAATTTCTTTCAAAATGTGTTTCTGGTATTCCTCAATTCCTTTGTGAAGTTCCTAAAAAAGAAATAAGGTTTTTTTTTTAAATAACATGAAGTATTATAAGACAAAACAGAGCCTGCAACCTAGTATCAAATGATTGGCTTCAAAGTTTGTTCATCCCAAATTCTTTGGATCACTTGTAGAATGCACAAAGAAAGGTTTCTAGGAAAATAAAGATTTTTTTATTTATTTTTAATTATAACAGGCACAAACTAGCATAGATATTTTACTATTGGGCTTCAGTCAGGGATCTAAAAATTTAGGTGGATTCATAAAGTTAAGCTAATGCTATATACGAGGATGGAATATTTTTCATATTTAATACTTTACATACATGCAAGAACTTTCGTATCAGGTATTTTGAGTAACTTCTGACTTGACTTACTTTATTACAGAAAAGTATAAAAACAGAAAAGTATAAAGAGGAGAACATGACAGATTTTAAGTTAATAAAAGTATGTTTACTTTGGAAAAAGGATTTAAAAGTAAGCATTGTGATTGGAAAAGTTAGATCTTCTGTCTAATACATACAATTCATTAAGGCAATTCGAAACTAACTTTCAAATTGAAATTAAAGAAAGAAACTAGTGTTTTTCTTTCTGTATTCACAGATTTCAATTGCTAATTCATTAACAATCCCATGAAAAATCAACACTGGTGTACATTCAAGATGTAAAGGTTTTTAAAAGCCTTGAATGCATATGCTGAATGAAAAGTATGCTGTCAAAATATAAAATACCACATTCCATTATTAGATTCCAAAATATTTGTTCTTTTAGCTCTGGTTCTTCTCATTCCTCTGGAGAGAACTTTCCCTTCCTATCAACTGAACTTATGAGCACACAATGTAGTTATCTCCTTTCAAATTCTTTAGGCATTTCACTATTTAACACTGATCTCATTTAGAAAAGATTAATGAGCCAAGAACTGACATTCTACAGCTTGAAATCATCTCAAAGCTAACAATAAAAGATACAGCATAGAAAGCAAAGGAGGTGAGATTATACTGTATATTGTGAACAGTTGTCACAGCAACCTGATATGTTTTAGTGAGTAAAACCTGCTGGGTGCACATTGTTAGAGACCTGGACAAGTTCAAAGCTGGTGCCTTGCTGTAAAATTTTGTTGCCAAGGCAATGCACAGAGAGCTAGACCTGAAATGATACCACAGATGGCACATAACAGTACAATCACATACTGGTTGAAAGAAATGTGTGTTCAGAGAAGTGGTGAACTAAAGGAAGCACTGATAGATTTTGGACTGAAAATAAGATGCAGTATTATAAGACAAAACAGAGCCTGTAACCTAGTATCAAATGATTGGCTTCAAAGTTTGTTGATGTTATAATTTTGTGTTTTTAGTGTCAAATGATGTATTGGGAAAAGGAGGAGAATTAGCAGAAACAAATCCATTCATTTAAAAAAATGTCTTATACAGAATTCTACATTTATCTGAAATGCAGCAATTTTTTACATTTGAGATTTCGAGAGGAGGTGGGGAAAACAACTTTATCCTGAAAATTGTTGTTCAAAAATAATATTGTTGCTTTAAGGTGCAGAATAATTGGTGGAAAATACCAACTACATTTTACTTAATAAGGGGCAAATCTGAACAATAAGGACGGATTATAAGGTCAGATAAGGATTAGTCAATTTATGGTACTAGACAGTCCATACAAGTAATTACATTTCTATTCCAGTTACATTTCTAGCTCTTACAATTTGAAATTAAATTTTATAATTGCAATTGCTGCTACTAAAAGATTCACCTATTCTTTATATCACATTTAATGTAACTATTTATTTCAGAAAGTGGGGTCCCAACAAGCAATCCTAAAAGTATATTTTTCCCAGCAGTTAAACCTCTCCCACCTTCTGTAGCTATAATGTAATGCGTTAACTAAAAGCTTCTGATCAACCTAAATCATTTTCTCCTTCTTTACATACATGAAAAAATGAATTGCAAATTCATTATTCTGTTTAGTTAGTTAGATTCACTTTGTATGGGTAAGCTTGGACAATTTATTCCTTCTTTTTTGTAAACATGAAAAATCAGAAAACTGATCTTCAACACTTCCTCTAAGACAGTAGTTCTTAAACAGGAGGTAATTTGGATACATCCTAGGGGTAATGAAGCACATTGTAGTTCCTTATTTGTGAATTGAGGATACAGTTTGGGATTGCCACTACTAAGATGCTGAAGTAGAACAAGTCTGCATTTTTGTGGGGTAATGGCATTAGTTGAGCCTGGTAAAGGGTTAATTGGGTCCAACATTTTAAGAACCATTGTTCTAGGAAGTTACACAATTACAATTTGACTGTCCATCCTATTATTTCACTGCAGTTTATTCCCTCACTTTCATACTATAGTTGCATCTTTCACTCATTAAATGTCCAGATGAAATATTGTATAAAACACACCCTAAACTGTGGGTGTTGTCTTCCTTCACTACCAAAATTAACACCGAACTGTTTTCATTGCTGAACTCATATGAACTCCTTACTAAGCATCTGTGATGGGTTCTAAACACATTCAAAGAAATCTATTTTGTTCTTATTACATTTATGTAATTCAAATCCATGATTAGAATTGTCTTTTCATATCCTCTCAGACTGATACAAGCCCCCCTCCATAGTTGTTATTCAACTTATATTTTTTTTAAAGAACAGGATGTTCTTTCCTATCCTAAGGGGGCTAGCAGGAAATGAGAACTAGTTTTTCTGGCAAAATATAAAATGTAATATTATTTAGAGAATAATTGTACTACATAAAGGATGGTATATGCTTTATTATTTTCATCATCCCAAAGCTTCATTTTCAACCATTTTTGCTGCCTGCATTTCTCCTATGGAAAATGGATAGTACAATCTCAACACGGTATAAATTGCAAACTGAACCTGATAAATCTGAAAAAGATTCAACATTACACCAATGAGTTTGACTTTTCAATTGCATATTGACATCTTTAGATTTCAAAATGTGCAGCAGATGTTTTTCCAGCCCACAAGAAGATGATAAGACTATAAAAAAGAAGGAAAGATCTTTAATCATTGCAGTGTAGCTTAGTGGTGGGCAAATTTTGGTGGCTAAGACACTTAACATTTATGGAGGACTTGGAGATCACAATGCACGGGGCCATAATGAAAAAATAGGAAGTGTCATATTTTAAAAAGGGGGTGGAATGTTTCCATTTTCAAAGCTGGAGATATAATGTAAAACTGTATTAAGCCATTCTGTTAGGAAATTACTAGGGGAAATTTCCAGATTATATTGCAATGCTCCCAGTCAATCTGTATGTGCAAACCAGAGCAAATGCCACTTAGTTCAGGTAGCAAAAATATAACTTGATGTTTATTTATTAAACATCAGCAAACATCAAAATGGTTAACTGGCAAAATGAAACAAAAGCCAGGCAAAAGTAGAGAGAGAAACATAAATGTCAGAGGAAAGATAAAAGGACATAGGATTTAACAATAACGATCTACATTATCTATATAACTCTATATAACAAAAGCAGAGAACTTTCCAGAGCTACTAGAAACAATACTGCAAATAATTAGCATGGAGGTACCAAAGAGAATGCGCTCTGGTCATCCCAACCTTAACCCTTTTATGTAACATAAAAATAGGAGAGCAGAGATGGAAAACAGAATTTCAAGTCGTCATCCTCTTTTTTGCACTATAAAGGAAACAATTTGTTCTATAGCAATTATGTGTCCAACAATTTTAAGGCTTATAGAATAATTTCGTCTTCAAAGTATTAATCATCTATACTGCTGACTTTTAGGAAACTTTTGTCAGAAGGTACTCTGGAATTCTTTCATGCACTTACATTACAGAATGATTCTGGGGCACAGGAGCTACTGGACTAGTGATGATCTATTCTGTTACTGTTTGCTTCCAGCTCCCACCTCCCACTCCTTAACCTCAGTTACTTAGGATCCTAATTCTCTCACCTTGAATTGCTAGCCTTTGCCACAGTTTATTTCCCATTCTATAAAAAGACAGTGCAAAGAACTGGAATTAAGATACAGATGAAAGAGGCAGATCAGAACTAGAGATGGGAAAGAGAACTACACTGGTGTTGCATCTTATCAGTTACATCCTTACTCTAGGAACCAATCAATAACCTGTCGATCTTTCTGACACAAAAGGCTTTTCTTTTAGTAGAATCTGTTACTAGATTTTATTCTTAATGTAACTTTAAAAAAAGAGATTTCACTTAGCTGTCTGGCCATGATAGACTCTTAACCATTTTGTTCACAGAAGATAATAAACTTGTAATTTATTCTTAATATATTCTTATAAAATTGTTTCCATGATTGTTCTTATGATAGATATTTGGAGAATTGTGATGGCAAAACATTGTGTTTCAAAACTACAAGCAAATTAATTTATGGGACATGGTAAAGAACACAAATGTTATTTGCATAAGCAGGAGAAATCAAGCTAGGTGTTGTTCATTTGGCACTGTGAAACTGAGGCGTTACAAAAACTGACTAATATTTACAGATAAGATATGGTCATGAAATTGCCTATAAAATAGGCAAAGCACTCAGAATAAATCTGCCCCCAATCTCTGCTTTACCCAAGGGTTGGGTAGGCAGATAAGATTTATTTCTTAAAATGTACAACAGTGAAGGAGCTGATGTTTTATAGCAGGTTCTCAGAAAGAAATTGCACTAAATAAGTAAAGCCTGCTGCTCCAGTACTTTCAGCTGCCAAAAACACATGGAATTTCTAGCCCTTTCTACGTCTTTCAGAGTTATCAGAGTCTTACGTGCACAATCTAAATGTAGACTTCTTGAGCTGAAATTGTAATTTATAAATTGTGCTGTGTCTTACATATGAAAAGGATTTTAATAAAGATCTTGCCAGGGGCTTTTTCCTTCCTTATATCATTATTCCTTCTTAACATTAACAGGAAGATGGAGAGTGAACATCCAGCTGGGTTGTAGGGCTTCAAATAATTTAGCAACCGGTTCTCTGCCCAGTTGCTGGGTGGGCATTGCTATAGTGGGCGTAGCCTCGTCGGCCTCCTGCACCATCTTGGCCTGAGAGTGAAAATGGGCCATGGTGGGGCTGTTTTTCTCCTCAGGACTCCAGAGACTTTCCTCGAACCTCTGGGAGGGCGAAAATGGTCTGCCTGGGCTCTGGAGGCTCTCCAGAGACCAGAAACAGGCCCATTTCCAGCCTTCTGGAACTTCTGGAACCCATTTTTCTCCCTTCCCGGGCTCCGGAGGTTTTCCTCGAGCCTCTGGGAGGGCGAAAACGGCCAACCCAGGCTCCGGAGGCTCTGCAGAGGCTGGAATTGGGCCCGTTTCTGGATCCGGAACTTTTGGAAGGCCTGTTAATCACCCTGTCCGAGCCTCCGCAAGGGCCCTACACTTACCTGCAATCCAAAATGGGGACTCCTGGGAGAGGTGGGGTGGGCGGGGCCAGCCAGGAGTGGGAACTACCGGTTCACTGAACTGGCAATAAAATTAAATACCAGTTCGCCCGAACCACTAGCAGCCCCCCCCCCCCGGTTGTGGGCACCATGCAGGACAAATCTGCAGTGCCTGATGTAGTGGCAGGAATTATGCTTTCCAGGGCACAATGAGCTTAGAAGAACCCTAACCATCTTTTTACTTTCCATGAAAAGGAACCAGCATTTAGGAAAGGCTTGTAAAGGTTTTCCAAAGCATTAGGATACTCTTACATTTCACACTGAGCATCTTCCCATTCAATTTCCTCCTGCTCCTTTCTATTTGTATGTTCCATTATACAAAAAGAAGCATCATTTAGCCATGATGAAATGTTAAGCAGAGTCTTCTATTCTCCTAATGCTAAATCTTGGGATTTATTTCTAAATAATTATTTATAACGCTGTTTTATTAAACAGCAATACAGCTCCAAGGCTAGGTTCATCTTTCCAACCAAACCCTAATATTTGGTTGGGATTCACTTCACCAAACAAATGAACTAATCTATGAGTGATAGACACAAGGCTGTCTAAAGTATTTCTCTTCAGGGATTGCTGTACTCTTCTATGGAGTACACTTCACGGATCCTGCATATACAAGACATGTTAAAGGAAAGGAACATAACAAGTACAACTTAAAGGAAATACCAAGCAACTATGCTCCATCCATAAGCCTGCCAAGAAGCTAACTGTTCTTCTTACCATTGCTTTTCCCAGATGAAGAAGACAGACAAAGAGAAGACTATTCTCGGAGAACATGCAAGGCATTTTCTTTTTCAGAATAAGCTTAATAATCAATCAGCTGCTTGTACCTCAAATGTTCAACAGACAGGATCCATTTCTTTGGGTGAGGAGAGGAGATCCTGTCTCTTAAATCCTTGTTGACATTGTCCTGAATCACTGCCTATCTAAAACCATGGTAGGGGAAGAATAAGTAGAACAATGTGAGAATTAACACATGAGAATTATATTTAGATGTAAACTGGAAACTGTTTCTGTAACTCAGCTGTATACACACATATTTTACCCAGGGGAATTCTATTAAGGAAAACTGTCGATCAAGAGATTTGCTGCAAATACTTACTGTCCAAAAGATACTTACAATAAGACACCTAACTTACACAAAGTCTATCCTTATTCTTCAATTCCTTCAAAGCTATCTGAAGCAGAGTATCAATCATCTTCGGTACTTCTGACTTTGAATTACTATGCGGAGAATACAGTAAGTCAGTCAGTGCCCACTCCAGTTTAATTAATAGTAATCTACATAACATAAATCAGTCAACACCCTGCCCAGGCTATTCCTATTCTGCAAGCCTGAAAAAATATTTTGCCTTAACTCTATACAGAGAGAAAATGAAATAATTTCTAACATACATGCATACAATATGTTCAGTGTTTTGTCTAGTCAAACACCGTATTATCTGAATGGTTGCAATAGAATGAGAGTACTTGATTACTAAACCATCATTCATTATGTAGTGTTGGAAGAAATGTCCATCTGGGTTCAATTTCAAGCGGGGAGAAAGACACTGGAAACATGGAGACTGCTTGGAAGGATTGTTTAATGAGCAGAACCATTAAGCACATGGTCCTGGTGCAGCTGAACACATGGAGTGGAGAGTGAAATATATTTATACCCTCTCTTGGGCCTTGCAAAGAAATGTATCTTACTGGTTGTCAGACTCCCATGGAGCTATGCAGCCATAGCTGAGATTGTCTGTGTCCCAGACTTGGTTGAATCTTAATAGGTGATGCAATGAAGGACAATTTCCCTACTGTGGTTGAATGACTTTGCTCTGAAGGATAATCCCATCATCCTGGAGTTGACGTCTTTTATTTTGTAGATAGACTGGCCCGGTCTTTTGTCTTGTAGATAAGCTGGCACCAAAATATCTGCTGGGGGCAGGGAGCTGGGTCTTTTGTTTATGTTTCCTTTAAGGTTTTTTATTTCTCTTTTAGGGGAAATATTTTGCCTTTTTAATATTTCCGAGAATATTTCATGGGTGCTAACTGTCTACATTAGTAAAAAGTCTATTGAGAACTGTGAAGGTGACATGATACCCTATTAATTTTCAACCAAGCATCTTTTTCAATGGCTCTAATCATATTTATAAGCTGCAGCAGTAGTTAAGGTGATGGGGAGGAGCAATACGTTTTTTACTTACAAGTATTGTTCTTCTCCATTACTTTAGCTATTACTTAAAGTGGTTAAAATACACATTTTTAGATTGCAGCAGCAGCAGGAATACACTATGAAGCCACTTCTATATACCTATCATTTTCACTCTACTGGAATAATTTAATTAATTCACTCCTCAGTCCATGAAAAAGGAAAAAAAAGTAAATAAAGAACTAAACTGAGGTAAAACTTTACATATATGTTCTTCCTCTGTGAAAAGAAAAAAATACAGAATTCTTCTCAATTTCATAATTCATTAATTCAATCCAACATATTTCCTTTTAAGAAATTTTCAGTGGCAATTTTTTAAAAAGGGTTAAGCAAAGTGATCTGGTCAGCACTTAAGATGCAAGAGCACAGAAATTACCTGGGAAGGAAGGCTAAATTGGGGAGTTTATAAAACACGGAAGAAGGCAATTGGTGTATTGTTGCCAATGAAACTACAAGGCCATGGACATGAAGCAATCAGAAACTGAAGGACACTTTACAATGAGGCAAGCGTTTCCTTCAATGGAGCAAGAGAATACCTACAAACTCTGCAGTATTTCGCTCTTACCAAAATAAAGACAGCTTTTTCCCAAATAAAGTTTATAAATGTACATAATTTGAAAATTGCACATCTTCTCAATAGTTCACAGACTCCTAAATTCTTTCAAACGTAACAACTTGTCTCGTTCAATAGCTGTTTTAAAAGATGACAAGCTAGGATATGAAAACTTCTATTATCTCCCAGCCTTCTTCATTCAACTGTGAATGGAGTTAATCATCATACTAAACCATGGACAGCTTTAACTATCATGTCAAACTACATGTAATGAATTTGACTGAATTTGGCTGAATTTATACATTACTTTACTACCCACACTTACATTATCCCTCCCAGGTGAGGCTGGCCCACCCTATTAGCCTTCCAGAAATCCCTCAATATGTAATTTTTAAAGCAAACAGGGAACCTGCAAGATGAATTTATTGAAATGGGAAGTTTTATTAAGACACCACCGCCCCCATTATATCAGATGTATGTTATGTTCTTTATGGTTAAGATGTGTCTTTTGATGTTTTGTTTTTATTGTATGTTGCCCAGAGTAACATTCATGATATGGATGTATATATAAATTTAATAAATATTATTTTTGAATTATAGGTTGGGTTACATTGATTATATAAAAGATTTCAAGAGCATATGACTGTGTATGACACTGGGACCATTTATTGTCCATCTCTATATACAGTCATAAACTAAAGTTTGCAAACCGTAATGATTGTCTTTTCACATTTTTTCCTTCTGTTCAATCATGTTCTATTCTCAGAGACTGCTTGGACAAATTCCTGCAGTTTTCTTGGCAAAGTATTTTAGAAGTGGTTTGCCATTGCCTCCTTCTTAGTGCTAAAAGAGAGAGACTGGATCAAAGTCACTCAGCTGTGTTTGTGCCAAAGGCAGAACTAGAACCCTGGTTCTCCAGTGGCTTAACTACTACATCAAACTGGCTTTCCTTTACACAGTATATAAACACAAAGCATTTAATGGCTTAATTACATCACTGTTTGGATTCAGTTTTAATTTGGCCTGTCTTTTGTCTCATCTATGTTGTTCTATTTTCCTCCCTTTCCCAACAATATATAACACCTCTCATAAGCAGCAAAATGCTGCCTCATTCATATTACTAGCTAATTCAAAACACAGCATTTCTCCCAGACATGTAAGGGGAGGAGGAAAATTTGCATCAGGTTTTATTCCACATCAACCTAGTTGTCTCAGAACAGAGGGATCCTAACTCTACCAAAAATCACTCTGCAGTATTCTTGTTGCTCTTGTCCTCCTCTTCCAGTTTTTATTTCATTTTTGCCTTACATGTACAAATTAATAATATGGAGAGACAATGGATTGTTTTCATAATTGCTGCCAAAATTTTGGACATTTGGGGAGGGGATCAAGATGTTGCAAAACACTAATGCTAGAGACTAACAGCCAATAGTATTGAAATGCTCTACAAATTCAATACTGTCTTATAGACAAGGCACTAATATAAATAAACATAATATCCCAATAATGGTCTGGCAAATGATCTGCATACAAAACTTGCCAAGGGAACACAGTCAATAAAGGAGAAATGAATACGTCTTCACTATACCCAAGGTCAAGAAGTTTGATTGAATTATCTAAGGATTAAGATATTTTAAAAGGCCTCTATTGCAAAAACAAGGCCAATGAACACTGAATTCTGCTTCTTGAGCCAACTTTGGAAATTTTCATCCATGTGCAGTAGGTTGGCAACTGGACCAGGCTGGTTCTCAACTAGACTCTGGCCACAATTTCCTTGTTTCTGACTTTTCCCATTTGTACGCAAAACAAGCCTACTGGCTGGCTGCTGTGTGGAATGGTCTCTCTTTTTCATTTAGGAATTGTTTCTTCCTTGTCTTCTCCATGGTATTTCTTGGCTTTCCCAGATATTTGAACATGCAGTATTACGTCCTTCAAATTCCCTTCTCACATATTCTATTTTGACACTGAATCTCGTCTTTCCTTTTCTCCTTACTAGGTAGCTACAAGAATCAATTCAACAATGGAACAATCTGTTCTTTTAATTCTAACCTTCCTCTCTTGGTCCATGGAAACTTTATAAAAAAGAACTGATAGTTCAACTTCATAGGGACAAACTAGCAATCCTATATTGCAACATAAAGGTACTGAAAAATATAAAGGGAAAGGAAGGGAAGATTTCAAGCATTATGAACAAGGAATGAAAAATAAGGGAAGCATGCTTCACCCAGAAACAGAAAGAACATCTATTGGATAGTGAAAGCATTGGATTTAAGAGGTTATCATTGAATCAACTGCAAGGTTATTAAAAATGTGGAGCATAGCAGATCTGCAATCCAACAGCTATGCAGGAAGAGCAGCCACTTCCCATCCAGTGGAAAAGGGATATGCTAAGCTTTCCAGTCAATCAGAGCCGAGCTTACTACTAGCTGGAAACTATCCATCTGAAAAGCTTAGGAGCGCAATAATATTTATTCTGAACACAACACATAAGCTAGATATTATCCTAAGATATGGAGTAGTTACAGTAGGATATTGGTCAAACAAATTAATCTAGGTATACAATTCATGGGGTAGTCCCAAAAAGTTTGGATGAGAAGCAAAACATTTTCAAGGAAAAAAAACAAGAAAGTCCAGTTGCCCTTTGGAAAAACATCTTTGGGACATGATTCTCTGGATGATTGCGAATTGCATAGATAACTCATGTAGTAGATTTGGTGCTTAAAAGATAAATTATATTTTTGCATTGAATGCCTATCTGAAAAAAGGCATTCAATATTTTTAAATTTAAGCTGACAAATGTAACAAACTAATGATATCTGGTGGCCTCTATTCAGAAACTACTGAATTTCAGTCAACTATACAGTAGAATATTCACCAGCATTTCTTTAACTGAAGGATGATTAATTCCTAACTAAATACAAATTACAAAAGTTTTAATTACTTATTTATATACATAGCCAAGTTAAAAAGTTTGAAATAGTTAATTCAATATCATAGGAACAATTGTTCGAATATATTTAAATGAATTTGTATAATAAAAGAAATCCAAATTCTCACAAATTTCTTTAGATTCAAATGGAAGGATATCAGATTTATTCCAGTAACTGAATATTTTAATTTGGATCTTAACATGATTTAAGGAAGTTCATAAGAAAAAAGATTTCGCTTTACTTCTTGAAAATACTGTACCTGAGATAACCAAAGCTACCTCTAAAGTCATTCCAATAGAACAGAGGTGTTGAAACACAAGGCCCGTGGGCTGGATTGGCCCACAATGTGGTCAGATCTGGCCTGTGGAGCCACCCTGAAAAATGTTAGGGGCCGACCCATGTCACTTTGGCCAAGTCTACCCAACGCGAAGAGGAAACATGCTAGTTTAGGGGGTGACGTCAAGCTGGCCACGCCCACCCAGTCGGCCACACCGAGTGTTATCAAGCTGGCCACGCCCACCCAGCCCCCCAAACTCAACAGCAGCCCTGATGCGGCCCTCAATGAAATTGAGTTTGACACCCCTGCACTAGAAGGCCTTCCTAAGGAACATAACGCAAGATATGGGGAAAACTAGATTAAAAATTTTCTAGAATCAACTTGAATTAATTTAGGATGGTTGGGTTGTATGTTGCACTAGTCTATGATTTGTTTAAATACAATATTGTTGATGGAATTAATCAGAACTGGTTGAGTTTTCTATAATATGCAATAACACAAGCCAGGCTTTACAAATCACAATACTTGGGACATGCAACAAGCTAAGTTAAAATCAACTAAACCACTATAGTTTACTGAGTTGAATGAACCATGCCAATAGCTAAATTTATAGATTATGGTAGGCTTTGGGTGCACAGATCTCTGGGTTCTGGGAGTTTAATATTTAGTTCTGGATGGGGTTGCACTATCCCAAATGGACCTCTTGCACAATCTGGATGTTCTCTTGGACTTGCAACTTCTGCTCTCTAAGCTTGGCAGTTGTGGCTAGGATTGCATTTGGACAACTTCATCTTGCACACCAGTTGTGCCCATTCCTGGATCAGCAGTTCCTGCACTCAGGAACTCAAACCCTAGTCATCTCAACATTAAGAAGCTTCAGCTGGTGCAGAGTGCATGGGAAATTCTTGAGGCCTCCAGAATGGCCCATGTTACACTGCTGTTCCGAAGCCTGCACTGGTTTCCAGTTTGCTTCCAGATCTAATTCAAGCTGTTGGTTATCATCTTTAAAGCCTTATGAGCCGAGGATATCTGAGAAACCAACTCATTCTCATGGGATTAGCCCCTTCCACCCATCCCAGCATTGTGCAGACCTTGTCAGTCAAGGAATTATGGCTGCTGAAGAGCATTTTTTGCCATGGTTTCCAACCCCTGGAACATCGTCGCCCACACCGAGGTGAGATCCACACCCACCCTTCTGGCCTTCCAACAGGGCTTGAAGGCCCGCCTCTACCAACAAGCCCCAATAAGGGAGTGGCATCTTGGATGTGGTTAATGGATTAGACAAATTCCAGTCCCCTTTGCTCCCTTTCTTCCACCTTGATTTTAACTGAATTTTAAATGTAGTTTTTATTTTTTTAAGATTTTATGTCATATTTTAAATATGACTGAAAAGCCACCTAGAATCCCCTCAGTGAGTTGAGTGAATTAATGGGAGAGAGGAAGGGAGAGGGGGAGAAAGAGGGGGACAGTGGTGAAATCTAAATTTTTTCACCACTGGTTCTATGGGCATGGCTTGGTGGGGGTCATGTGACTGAGTGGGCATGGCCAACTCAACGTCACTCACGGCAAAGTGGGGCAGTGGCACCTTGCTGTGAGTGACATCGAGCTTGCCATGCCCACCTAGTCACATTACCAATGCTGTAGAGACGGTGATGCTGACTGCCTGCCGAATGCAGGCAAAAGGTTAGTTGGAAAGTGGCAGCTGGAGGCTTCTTGTGCCGGCAAAGAGGTGGAGGCTGCAGGATTCTGGCACCACTTTTTGCCGGCGTGAAAGGCCTGCAGCCACCGCCTCTTTGCCAGCCGGAACGGAACCAGGAGCGGCGGCTGGAGGCTTCTTGCGCCGGCAGAGGTGGCAGCTGGAGATGAAGAAAGATTGGGCGGGCGGGGACGAGCGGAAAGTGGGTGGGAGGGGCGGGGTGAGCAGGAGGCAGGGTGAGCAGTGAGCGGGCAGGTAAGGGGCCAGCCAGAGGTGATATTTGCCGGTTCTCTGAACCAATCAAAATTTTCCCTACCGGTTCACTTGAACCATTGCGAACTGGCTAGATTTCACCTCTGGAGGGAGGGACAGAGGGAGAGAACACCACAGTACAAACACTGGCAGCTTGAAACTATGACAATCACCGATTCTTTTAAAAAGAAGTTTAAAACAGCAATTTAAGCTGTAAAAAATACTTATTTGAAGATGTGCTATTGCTGGCAGGATTCCATATCATGATGGAAAACCCAAATGTACGATAGATATGTTTTCTTTAGAAACAAGTTCTTCATACTATGATAGTAAATGTATTGTAATCCAGTATACATACAGTATTTTTAGGATACTCTCACATTCATTCCAAGGGTTCCCAAAACTATCCTTATGTGATGGAGATCTATTAATATTGCCAACCACTGAAACATAGGGAAGACATGTTACAAAGGAATCCAAAAAGTAGGGCGTGCAATGGAATTAAATGTAAGCTTAACACCTTATATTTAATATCCTAAATTTTTATTTAAATAAATGTTTTCAGTTAGATAGTGTTAATTTTTTCAATTAAAAGCATGTTATTAAATATAGAACATTAAGGAACAATAGAGGAATGTGATCTATAAGCCTTAGCCTGTGAGAGAGAGGAGAGAGAGAGAGAGAGAGATATCTCAACCTGCAGGAATATTTGATCTAGGACAATTGTAATTTCTGAATTACTGTTTAAATATATCTTGTTTGTTAAAAGACAGTAGCAATAATGTATATCATGGTTCAAAAGACAGCATTTGCAAACAGAAAATTGTTTATCAGAATAAATCACAGTTAAGATGTATAGTGTAAGTTCAGCACTTCAGTCTACTGCAGGCTTTAATAACTTATGACCTAAAACAACCATAGAGGCCTAAAACAACTGTTAGCCAACTACAGGATGAACATTGTTTTATATTTTCATGTTAATTGGTAAACTAAACTACATTACTTGACAATATTTTTATAACATTGAAATATGATACGACCATTAGATTTTTTATTCTCATTATCAATTTAATAATGATTAAACTTTTTGTTTTTGCCTAAGATTGCAGAAAAGTAATATTTCAAATATTTCGCAAGATGAAGTATATCAAAAATATTGCATGTCTGTAGCTTTAACTTGGATAACTCTTCATTAAATAACAAAAAAAAAGAAAACTAAGGAATTTTGGTTCTTTGAGTGATTTTTACTTATGATCTTCAACAAAACATATAGAAACAAGCTTTATTTGGCGTTAGTTTTGCAGAGTAAAATGCTCTTTTATCATGTAAAGTCCCTATATTTATTTTCAACTCTGTATGCAATATTATACTGCTTTCCAGAACTTTCTTTTGAGAGCAAGCAGAATTTCATTTTTAATGTGTGCCAGTGTGCTCACAGTAAAAAAATGACAACAAGGGTTTTTTTATATATGTCTTATATCTTATTTCCCCAATACTGAGAAATACCGTTTTAGGGGGGAAGGAGGAAATAAATGAAAACCAGGCACCTTTTCTCGCAAAAAATGAACACTTCATTAAATACAATCCTTACAAGCTCTGGCATATATAAAAAGCTGAATATTTTTGAAAAATCGCAAAAGACATCCTCTTATAAAATTTCACCCAATGTAAGATCTTAGCAAATGTACATTACTGTACAACGTGTTAAAAGGGAAATTATATTATTCAGACAACTGAGATCTAGAAAAAGTAAATTGAGAAAATATTTATATATCATTTTCATACTACTGGGTTCCAATACAGAACATTTAACTTATATTCCCTACAAAAAAATGTAGACGTGCAACACAATTCGTAATCAGACGTACTGTAAAATCTATCAAGTTGCACTGATAGATCTGTTTTAGAGAATGCTATGTTTATGTGAATTAGATATATCCATTAGATATAACAAGGCCTACTTTCAAGGAAAGAGAGTGAGGACAAGGCTACAAATCATTGGTACAAAAATGTGCTAGCTTTCACTTGGCAATTAATGCATATATCTCTGCTTTTCTAAAAAGGGCTTCAGCACCTCAACCATATATGTGCAGAAGTACATTGGTCAATTATATATTCCATAGAAATGAAGCATGAACATTATTACCTAGCACCCTCTCTTCCAATATTTACATTTCAAAAACAAAAGTACAGGACAGAACCTAAAAGCACGTAAACATTGCATTGTGTACAAATAAGAAGTAAAGCATCAATTGCCACTGTATTCCAGAATTTCCTGCAGCAGGTCAAAAGAATATCAACAGGAAAGATAGCAAAAAAATCCACCTCACAAGGTAAACATAAAGGCACTAAAGTTTTTTCTGCATATGGACCACAGTGAATAATCCAATGCCATTTATTTATAAGACACAACACTAATTTATACTGGCTACATTGGCAGCTACTAAATGAAACATTGTAGCCCAGTTACAAACTAAAGACTTTATGAAGGTGACTCCAAGTGTAATTAGCACATAAAGCCTAAACTACAGTGATCAAGGCAGCAGTAGCAATATCCCCAAATCTAAATAGCAACCACAGTAATAAAAGTCCTGCATGCTCTTTTACATAATTACTGAATAGAAACGACCTAAAATTAAACTCCCCCCAAGCTCTGCAAAACAGCATTAAGAATAATCATGAATCAGAACAGTCTCTACTAGTCACACCATCTTAAAAACTGTTACAAACTTCGTAGCAAAATCGAAGCGAAGGTGACTTCATAGTTAAGCTCTTCCTCTCCGATGGTTTATGAACTGCCCCCTTCCTCTCCCATCCTTTAGAAACACGAATTTATCTCGGGAAGGAATACTCAGCCAGTCCCGCGTATATTCGGCTCCTTCTATTTGCAAATAAGCCTTCCAGCAGTTCCTACTCTTTGCCATGGAAACTCCTGCATTCATTTTAGTATACCCACATTCCCGACTCTCTCTCTCTGCCTTTTGCAGTATCTGCTATCCTTCCTCATCTATATTTTTTTGGTCAAAGCCCCTCCGATGCCTTCCGAGAATCTGTCCCACCCTTCAGATACCTTTCCCTCCAAAAACCACAAACAAAACCCAGTGCAAAAATAAAAACAACCAGCAACAGTACCGTCACGTTCAAACCCTCATTCGGGGTTACTGGCGAGAATCACGGCAGCAGAACCCAACCCAAACCCACCCCGCCACCCCGCGCCACACACACACCCGTCTGCCCTCCTCCGAAGGCCTCACCTATCTCTTCCCTCTGCTCAAAGGGTGCAAAGGCTGCTTCGTGTTTCCCTCTTGCTGCCTCTGCCGCTCTGGCTGGTTCGCCGGGGAGCAGCACCTCCTACGGGGGGAGGTAGGGAGGGCCGGGCCTGGCCAAAGCCACGAGGGGGCGGAGTGGGCCGCTCAGTGGTTGGCAGGAAGGGGCTCGCGGGCCGGACTGTGTGGCAGCGCCACTTACGCCGACACCGGTTCCCGGCCTGGGGTCCTCGTTGCAAATTCGGCTCTATTCTCCAAGGGGAGGGCGGGCGCGGCGGACTGGAGGAGGGAGGCGGCCCTCCACGGGGATAAAAGGTTCGGGGCTTCAAGACATTCTCCCGCTCCACAGCCGGAGGAGGGAATCGGCCCAGAGCTGCGGCTTCTTATCTCCCCGCAGCCACGGACGACGCCTGAAGGCGGGGACTCCTTCGAGTCCCGCGAACCGGAGGGTGGTCCTCTTTGGGCGCGCCGGCCAGCAGAGAGTCTTGCTTTTCCCCGCCGCGTCCCTCATTCGCTCATTTCTCCAGGATGTGGAGCCCAGTTCCACGCCCTCTTTCGCCAGATACTCTCTGGGCTTCAGCTACCTCGACCAGGGGCGGGGAAAAATATGTTCGCACATCTTTTAAGGCGGGGGTGGCTGTCGCAGGTCGGGCATCTCTGCGCCGAACGTTAACCCTCCAGAGGTGGAACGCGCGTTAAAAAAAAAACAACGGCCGTTATACCTTCGATCGTTCAAGCTCACGTGGCCCTCGCGATCCATGTTCTCGCATCGGCGCTCCGATATCGACTATAACAAAATGGCTAGAGTAATGGCGGGTTCACACATGCGGTTTGGGTCTCTTTCTTTTTTGGCATTGCACTGCGTAGCGTGCACTCGAAATTTGCCAGCCTGCATTACATCTTGCCCCAGGCGAGCAGGCGTGTCTGCAAACAATCCCATTCCAGAGCAAAGGAACCCATAAAATGGGATTTTTCTGTTTACTCCGGGTAAGTATCTTAAGAACTCTTAATATTCACCACGCAGGTCTCCATATCTGTTCGATTCCCTTTTTCTTTCCGCAATCATGCCTCTGCCGTTTAATTCAGTAACTACCAATGCTTTTGCGTTCCTTTGGTCCAAAGGAACTATCCAAATGTGGATTAAAATCCGTTTTTTCTATCAAGTAATATGCATAATCTTAGCCTTCTCAATATCCGTTAAGTAATTTCAACAAATAGGTTTCAAAAGGACAACTTCAGTATGTGGCTTGAAAAATCAATCAGTTTGAGTTCATATTAACTTTTCACTGCTTAAATCAAGCAGCCCCTGCTTTCAAAATCAAGCTTCCTTCATATTAGCCAATCCTCATATGTTCAATCACCTGCTTCATCTATTGCAAGCCACGCCAAAGGTGTTTACTCAAAAGTAAATCCTACTGTGATAAGGGTTACTCCCATGCATTCAGTGCAAAGAACTGCAGCCTTAAAAAACTACATCTGCTGTAGAACCTAATTATGTTATTCAGTAATTTTCACTTATTTCAATGCAACTTTGGCGACCAGTATACACAATATCTAATAGTAAGTTATGCTTACCTGAATGGGAATTACTTCCAAGTAAATATGTATAGTTTTG
The DNA here is from genome assembly GCA_032468155.1 of Oxyrhabdium leporinum. Classification (NCBI taxonomy): domain Eukaryota; kingdom Metazoa; phylum Chordata; class Lepidosauria; order Squamata; family Cyclocoridae; genus Oxyrhabdium; species Oxyrhabdium leporinum. The sequence continues at coordinate 23,700 of JANHFL010000162.1, forward strand.
TGACATAATTGTAAATTTGTGTTAAAGTTCTACATTTTTCAATATATTGTGTTTTTTCTCTTATTTCTTAGAGACAGTTTCTATTTCTCAGCTATTTCTCAGTTTTTCAGCATGTACACATTTAAGACGCTTTTCCATTTCTTTCAGGCTGCCACTCACCTAATCAATCAGGCACACCCACATCAAGTTGGAGTACAGTTTATTTATACATGTATTTTCCTTCTCCAATATGTAAATATTTTTTATAATTCTAAGTTTTTTCCCCCCATGACTAAGGTGAACCTTTAGAAAAATATCTCCACAGTTGCAGTCTCATTCCCTCAACTGTGTCACATTAATTTATCATCTTCATAAGCTTTTACATTCAGAACTAGTGTTACTGTTTTAGAATGTGGGGATTTTGCCAACTTCATTATGGCAGTAAGTCGTCTGTTATTTGCCGTGATTGAATCTCCCTGGAAAGGAAGAGGCTGCATACTTCTCTATCATTAAAAGGTAATACACAGTTATAATTACTTCCTTCTTGCATGAAAGTTTGCATTAATTAACTGTACAAAAGCACTCTTGAGGGCAGGGAAAGGGGAGGTGTCTCTTACCATCAGATAATTATCCAAGTCTGCAACCTTTACATAAAAGCATGCAGCAGATAATGATTCCTGTCAAAGTAATCCTGCTTTTTTTCCATTCTCATTTTAGAAACTGATAGAAATTCCTTACCAGCTTTCCCAGATTTCCTGTACGGTGCCTTTTCCTTTTTGTGGAGTGTTAAATCTCACAATGCTGCAGAGAGTGGAGAGAAGGAGGGAGGGAGAGACTGCAGCAGTTCTAAAGCCAAAGGACAGGAAAGTATGTTGCTTCCTAGAGAGGCTCTATATTGCCCCTATGTGCTGGAAGAAGCAAAAGGCATTTTTGCTCAAACTGATTGAGTCATTCCCACTGTTTCATTCCACCTGGAGCCCAGGAAGGCTTATGAGAAGTACTGTATGAGCAGAATGGTATAATAAAATTAAAATTAAAAAGAAAAATTAACTAGATTGTGAATTAAGGATATTGTATTTGATGCATGACTACTCAGATTTGAAGTCCCACTTCGTTCAGGGAAAATTGTTTTCTAATAGTTTAGAACACAACCAGAACTGTACCTCAAAAACTGTTCAAGTCAGCATGAGTCATTGTTATCCTAATTAAATGTGCATTAATCTAAACAAATGTGGTGGTACAGGCATAGGGAATAGCAAATGCATACTTATTTATTTATTTGTATTTCACCTTTATTATTTTACAAGTTATTCAAGACAGCAACATATTCAATACGTATAAGTTTTCATACTTTTTGATATAACGGGTACAAATACATATTTTGTGAATAGGACATAGTGCAAGACTAGTGGGATATAAATCAGTTAAGGTACATAGAAAAAAGAATAATAATAAACAGAAGTTATTTCATCCCATTCATTGCAAGATTTCCATTACTTAATAATCAACTGCAATCTATCACTAAACTCCTAATCTTGTAGAAACAGGGACTCAACAAATTTCTCCTGGGATATGGTGAGATCAGTCAATTTTACTTGGTTGAGGACCTCCAAGTACCTTGGTGTCAAACTATGTGGGGCCCTAAAGGTTAGAAGCAGCATTTTAAATTGAACCCGGAAGCTAATAGGAAGTCAATGCATAGGCCAGAGCACAGGTGCCATTTGCCCATGTTGACAAGCTCCAGATGATTGTCCAGCCTTCTTCGTTCTTGATTATCTGAAACTTCAAAGTCAGAATTTCCCAAACTGTAAAATGTACTTTTTTGTATAGACTCAGAGTCCAGGGGACATGTAAAGAGCCTTTTACTTATGCATTGTTACAATAAATCCATCTTCCCAAAATACAGTTCTGAGTGATGTATTCGTTTTCATGTTTGGATTTTTAGTGGAGGCATGTACATTAGAATTACCCTAAGGGGAATTATGATGGCAAAAAGTTTAGAAACCCCTGTTCTACCTGGTCCAAGTAAGTATGATTAGGGCATGAATTTCTGTTTCAAGAATGTCTCATTCTATTAGGGTAATAACTGGTGACCAACTAGAGTTTACAAAGACCCTCCATCTGTCCATCTCAGAAATAGCTATGAGTCCAGGATGCTGCCCCATCAAAGATGAAACCAGAGCACTTAAAAAAATCCCAGTGAGCAAACAGAAACCGTATCTTGCAGGGATTCAACCTCAGTTTGTTTCATATCCAGATCCTGACAGCCTCCAGACATTGACATTAGATATTGACAGCATCTCTCATCTGATTGAAGCTGGCAGTGTGCAACTGGGTATCATCAGCAACCAACAGATGATCTCTCCCAGCAGTTTCATATATAGATTAAAGAGCAGCAGAAAATGCACCAAACGTTGTGGCATAGCTAAATGGAATCACTGCCTGACTGATCTCTCCATCTGTGCTTTCATTGCTTGGAATTACTCACAAAACAGTGCCTTTAACCGTCAAAGCCAGTTTAAAAGAATATCAGTCAGATCATTTCAAAGGCCACTGAAATATCTAAAAGGATGAGGGGCAAAGTATCTCCATCTAAGTTCATAAGAACAACCAAAGCTGTCCATTCCCTGTGTAAGAATATGTAGAATTTTTTTTCTATACAGTATACACAGTCAGTCTGCAAATTAATTGTAATGCTAAAAAAAAAAGTATGTTCCTAAAAGTTATGCAATAGATTTCAGCAGCACATGTTTGGAGATTGCTAAGTTTGTGGAGTTTGTCTGATGCAGCTAAACTACTTTTTATAATACTATATAAAAATTAGCTTTATATTATTGAAGCTATGCTTTCAATTAATAAATGTTTAAATTTTCCCAGGTGTGGTAAAATAGGTATGTTTGGTAGCTTTGTTACCTCTCTCTCTCTCTCTCTCTCTCTCTCTCTCTCTCTCTCTCTCTCTCTCTCTCTCTCTCTCTCCCCCCTCTCTCACTCTCTCTCTGTGTCTCTCACTCGCTCTCTCT
>JANHFL010000163.1:6105-26974 GCA_032468155.1 Oxyrhabdium leporinum
TTGCCTGCATTCGGCAGGCAGTCAGCATCGCCGTCTCTACAGCATCGGTTACGTGACTGGGTGGGCGTGGCCAACTCGACATCACTCACAACAAGGTGCCACCGCCCCACCTTGACGTAAGTGATGTTGAGTTGGCCATGCCCACTCAGTCACATGACCCCCACCAAGCCACACCCACAGAACCAGTGATGAAAAAAAATAGATTTCACCACTGATCCATACATATATTTACCACCCACATCCAGAGTAGAGACATGCAGCAGTATCTAGTATCTAAAGGTAGGGATGGTGTGAAATTGAATCCATGCAAAATGGTGGTGCTATTTGTCCAGAAGTGATGCAGCTTATGACTGCTCCAGTATAACTCTGATTGAAGCATTTTCTTGAAGTAGTACATCCATAATTTGGGGGATTCTCTTAAATGTTAAGGCTATTTCTGGATTGACAGTGAATCCCATGGCTAGAGTTTGCCCAGCTTCAGTTAGTATGTCAATTGTGGCTCTTCCAGATTCCTTGACGGTGGTTATACATTGCTTTATCAACTCCAAGGTAGACTCCTGCAGTCTTCACTCTCTCTGAAGACTACCTAGAAGCTGCAATTGATACAAATGCAAAACTTCACCAGTGATAGGCAAGACTTGTCATAATTGTCTAACACTGGTGTTGCAGGCTCTGTAGAGTTGCAATGGATTTCAGATTACTATTGAAGCTGCTGGTTAGTACATATGAAGTCCTGCATAACTTGATGCATAGGGAAATACAAATCTGTCCAGCTTATGCATCACAAGTTGGACTGTGGAGGTTGTGAAATGTAAAATTCAGAGTGAAAGGATCAGAAGACAATGTCTTTTTTTCCCCATCTCTGCTCCATCAGTATGGACAGCCAGCCTCTTCCCAAAGATCTAGGTGGCTTTTTACTGCTTGCCTAAAAACCCTGAGTGGTTTTTAGGCAAGCAGTAAAATGAAATGTTTTGCGGAGGTTTTGATTTATAATCTTAATTATAATTTACAGTGCAATTGAGTTTTGGTCATCAGGAAGAGTGGTTTATTAGATGATTATTTTATGTTACGTTAACTTGTTTTATGATCTATGGCTGTAAATTTCTGGGTATCCATATGGCGTCATATATAAAAATCATAATTGAAATAAATAAAAACAAAATGTGGTAAAATAGCACTCTTCAAGTAGGTGAAAGGGCATTGCACATGAGCCCAACATCTGTTTCCTATAATCCTAGAGGGCAGGATACAGGACAATGGGTTCAGTTACATAAAAAGAGATTCCAGCTGAATGTCAGGAAAAATGAAACAGCAAGAGCATTGCCCAGAGAGATGGTGGAACGGCCCATCTCTGAAATGCTTTCATTTGCCTCCTTACACAAAACATGAGGGATTAAGTGATTCTTCTGATTCCACAATACATCAGTTCCATCATTCAAAAAATGTACACGTCAAAGAGAAGAATATATGGGATAATTGCTAGTGAGCCTAAGAAATAAAGCAGTCCAACTGCATTCTAGCTGAAGCCTAGAACAGCAACTGGAAGCAGGTGGAAAGAATGCTGGATGAATATTAATATGGATGGCTAATGATTGGAGATAGATATAGGCTGCAGTTCAGCCAATATTTTATATTTTTATATACATATACAGTACATACACACACACACACACACAATTTCCTTTCGATGATTTAAAGGTTCTGTGCTTTAAATGTCCCTCTGACCATTCTCTTTTTATTATTTATTTATAATATAAAAATACAAAAAAATATGAAAACAAATAGTAGGAAAAATAGGGGAGGGAAAAGGGAAGGGAAGAGTACAAAATAGAAGGGGAAAAGAAAGAAAAGCTGTTGACTTCCGACTCTCTTTGGTGCAGTAAAATACGATAATAACATCCAGCCTCAACTTTTTTACTTTTACATAGTAGTATGAACTACCCATTTCTATATCAACAAATCTATCTAATTGGTAAAATCCAAAATCCAGGTTTCATTTTTACCATTCTCAATCTATATTAATGGAAATTATAAATGTTTTTGCCTTTTTAGCAAAATTCTCTCGTGAGGTTTTTGTACATATTCTAGTTACAGGATGGCCAAACAACACATGTGAATGGCCCTTCATAACCTAGGATTCAATGTGGAATCGTCTATCCAATAATCTACATATGTCAAGTATGAATATATGCTGCTAAATTTGCCATTGCTGCATATCCTCCCATTTTCTGTTCTCAGTCTGATGTTATTGGTGATGTATCCCTTTTCCAGTGTTGTGCTAAATTTATCCTTGTGTCTGTGAACGTGTGTCTGAATAAATTGTGATGGTTTTTATTAATACGTCCAACTAGTTCAGATATTATTGAATGGTGCTGTGCATTTCTTCTTTGTACTTTTGAGGATTTTTTTTTACATGTCCATCACATATGATAGAATATTCCATCTATCTCAAGGCATTTCCAGTATTAATTACTATATTAATTGCCTATCCTAGTAATTAACAATGGAGTAGCCCAATTATAAAACATTTCATATCATTTGCTCTGAAGTTATAACTTGAGATAAATTTTATAGGTTTATTTCTTCATATTGTTGTGTTGTGACTCTTTCTCTAACATTTTGCATCCATTTTATCATACAGTTTTTGATTTGTTCTGTTGCTGCATCATATCTAAGTAATAGTGCAGGCATACACCCTAAAGAATTATATTGATTCTGGATGGGCATTTCAAAATCTGTCATATTTCATAGAAGCTCTTTTTTTTTTCATTTTTTGAGGTTTTTAGTTTTTATTCTTCCAAAAATCTGCAGGTACATTAATCATGGTACATTTCAGCCTTTGCCAATTTATTTTTGCTTTGTCTTCTGTTTATAATCATGGTGTTGAGTGGACCATATCTGTATATATAATTTATTTTTCTTATTATAGTTATCTTCAGCATAAAAAGCATTTAAAGGAGAGGCTACTGAAATTGGCGGACTGATTATTTTTATTGTAAGTTTTCATAATTTTACAGAGTTTGTCTTTAATAAGTCCTTTTACATTTTTGTCTTCTTTCATGTCCTTGTGCCATAAATGTCTATGAAGGCCATTAGGTAACCCAGCATCTTCCATTGTTGACAATCTATTATTTAGAGGCCTTATCATTACATTAGCTGTGGCAAACAGTTTGTTCTACAACATATTTCGAGGTTTGGAGGGGTAAAACCATATCTATATTGTAAAATTCTTGTAAAATTTTGAATCTGATCATAAGTTTATTTCACGCCAAATAAATTTATTAAAAGCTTTTTTGCCATTCTTATAAGGCTATTTTCTGAGTTCAGAACTGGTGCCATTTGAAGCAAGTAGTTTATTTTACTTCTACAACGTTCAGCGTAATCACACATTAGCCTAACCAAGAAAACCTTTAAGTTTTTCTGCCTTTCAAGATTTCTTTTAATTTCTTTCCATAGTTTGATATAATTATTTTGATATGTTTCTTGATTGTTGCATGTCAAGCACAAAACAAAGTATTTCACTGAGTGTGTTATCTGGCAGGAATTCCTTCGTGCATTAAGGATCCTGTAGTTATTTTTGTTTTTTAAACATTGATTTTGTATCCAGAGGATTGTCCAAAGCCTTGGATACTTTTCATTGACACTCTTATTGCACATCATGTTTCTATGATGAGTAATACAGGTAGTCCTCGAGTTATGATCACAATTGAGCCCAAAATTTCTGTTGCTAAATGAGACAGTTGTTAAGTGAATTTTGCCCCCATTTTAAGACCTTTCTTGTCATAGTTGTTAAGTAAATCACTGCAGTTGTTCACTTAGTAACATGGTTGTTAAGTGAATCTGGCTTTCCCATTGACTTTGTCAGACGGTCGCAAAAGGTGATCACATGACCCCGGGATCCTGCAGCTGTCATAAATATGACCCATTTGCCAAGTGTCTGAATTTTGATCATGTGACCATGGGGAGGCTGCAATGGTCGTAAGTGTGAAAAACGTTACATGTCACTTTTTTCAGTATTGTTGTGACTTTGAATGGCCACTAAATGAATTGTTGAAGGTCGAGAACTACCTGTACTATGTTATCTCCATAATATTTAACCTTGTATTGTTTTCCAGGGACTTTGAAGGCAGTTCTTTGTTGGTCACCTCACACTTTTTGCCGGTATTTCTGTGACCAAAATAATACGGGTGAGAAGGGGTACCTTTGCCTAGAAAATCTGCAAAATGTGCCCCATTGGCCATAATCCTAATCAGTTCACAACAGAAGCTTGACCAGATTTAACCTTATTTACAGAATTTTAAGGGAAGGGATAGCCGAACAATTATCTTCCTCTAGAAATATTTCTTCTGCCCCCTTTCTTTCCACAAAAAGAAATCCTATGCCGAAGGAAAAAAATAGGGTAGTTACATAATGTTTTTGGCTCAGTGTCTTGTCCACTTGGGAGGCTTCTAAGAGAGGCAAGAAATGAGAGCAAACAGACTAGGTCACAGGGTTGGATGTACAGGGATTGGATTTCATTTTACAGTGGATCACAGGCTTTTTAGAGATCCAGCTGGCAACTCCTAGTCCAATTTGCAGACTCCTAAGGAAGCAGGTGGGGCAGCATGCCTCTTGGTTCTGTAGATTATAGATGCAGATGGGAAATCATGCTCCCAAATACCTTGTAAAAATTTCTCTGAAGAACTTTTCAACAGAAAGTTAAAAGTCCTAATCTTCTCACTGTGATGTAACAGACACCTAAATGGAAAAGTAGAAATCTTCACATATTTGGCATGTATAACTGGGGTCACTGATGCTTGTAGAAAGAACAGTAACAGATGCAAGATCTTGAGCCTGGGAATATCCAGTGCTGTAGCTTTTTTAGATGATACAAAAAATACCTAGAACACTGCACAAGTACTTTTAAAATATTTATTTAGAGCTAATGTCTTTTTAAAATCAACTGTGAGATGCTATTTTTTTAAAAAAAATATGGGGGTATATTTTTAAAAAGGAAGAAATGTATAAATATTCAAACATGTTCAATCATCGGGACTCATATAATTATAGGTATATACACAGCACTCAGCTGTAAAAGACAATCAGATTATTAGGAAAAAAGCAGATGTTTCTTTAGAATATACATTAACCATTCCTCATCAATAATGTATTATAAAGTCATTCTAAGTGTGTGTATTAGAATCATAGAACTGGAAGGGATCTTTGCAGTCCTCTAGGCTAGGGGTGGGGAACAATGGCCCTTTTATCACTTGTGGACTTCAACTCCCAGAATTCCTGAGGCAGACAGAGACTGGATGGTCACATGTTAGATAACCTATTGGAGATTCTGCACTGAAGAGGGGATGGCCAGCAGAGGTGGGGAACAACGGTTCCTACATGACTTGTGGACTTCAACTCCCAGAATTCCTGAGCCAACCAGCTCAGAAATTCTGGGAGCTGAAGTCCACAAGTCATAAAAGGGACCATTGTTCCCCACCTCTGCTTGCCATCCCCTCTTCAGTGCAGAATCTCCAATAGGTTATCTAACATGTGACCATCCAGTCTCTGTCCGAAGACCTCTATCAACAGAAAAATGAATATTTCATTTGTCAAGTTATTTGGGATGGAAGAAGATGATGGGGTTTTGCAAAAGCATATTGTAATGAAAACTAAGTGCTTATATTTATTTCTGGTGAAATCTAGAAATTTTCTTATATAGTCCCCAAAGCAAAGACATACCATTGGACAGTGTCTTACCATTTTTATAGTGCAGAGATATTGAAATAATTTCAAATAAAATAAGATTGTGTTTATATATCAAACTTATTTTATTACTGAGTACTGGGAATTGTAAAGTTGTGGTTTACAGTACAAAATACTATAAGTATCTATACTGTTCTTCTTCCCACTCTGTCCCCCTCTCTCATTTATATGTTTCTTTGCTTACTTGAAGAAGTAAAGTATACAACTGTGACCACCTTCTAACAAGGACATCATGTTCTCCTCCAGAGTAATACTTTGAAGGACTTCTTGCAGAGAAGTGTTTAAGTGAGAAAATTTGCCTCAGCAATAAGCCTTGAGCTGGAGCTCATGCTAGTCTACTTATAGATCCTTCCTTAAAAGGCCACATCATTTTTTTTCATTCAGATAGAGTCCCCTGCCTCAAATACTTGGAGAATCATAAGTGGACTGTCTACCCATTTTATAGCAAGTGATGGAGGTGGACCTTGAGGCAAAGAGCACCAATATTCAGGAATAAAAGAAAAGAGCTGTGGTGGCACAGTGGTTAAAATGCAATATTGTAGGCTAACTCTGCTCACAGCCAGGAGTTTGATTCTGATGGAGTCAAGGTTGACTCAGCCTTCCAGCCTTCCAAGGTTGGTAAAATGAGGACCCAAATTTTTGGAGACAAAATGTTGACTCTGTAAACAGTATATAAGTTTAAGTTATTGATATTGATATAAAAAGAGGTGAGAAAAGAAACTTGGGCAGATTTGGAAAGTGTACTCCTCCATTGTGGATGGATGGATGGATGGATGGATGGATGGATGGACAGACAGCTGTGATAGATTGAAAAAATGCACACACACACACACCCCAATGTTTGGGAAAGAAGCCATTAAGTTTCTGAGTGATATCTGTTTACCCGTGTACCAAAAGAAAAATCCCAATTGTTGTAGAAGAAACTAGAATCTCTCTTCTCTACCTCTCTGCCACCTCTTAACTGATAAATAGACCTTGGACAAAGGCCGGGTCAGTGGAGTTTGCTGATGGCCAGATTACTAAATGGCTGATGGTGCTGAAGCCTATAGTGTGCTGGAGAAGGCACTCACATATTTGAGACTAGACCTTAATCAGTTTTCTAAACAATACAAAAAACATAAATTTGGGAAGAGAACAACAATGTGAAGTGGAATTGTTGGGGAACTGACAGAAAAAAAGCAGAGTTAGCTGAGAGAGAAAGATGGAGTTTACTTCCAGTGACTCAACCATCTGGAATCTTCACAAGAGAACACAAGGGATCTTAGACAGAGTGATCAAGAAGGCTAAGAAAAGATTGCATCAAGAGACCATGAAAGTGAAAGCAGTTTAGAGAGAAGTGCGTGTGTGTGTGTGTGTGTGTGTGTGTGTGTGTGTGTGTGTGTGTGTGTGTGTGTGTACACACAGCACTTAAAGGAGCAGAGGCAGAAATGAAAGTGGAGGCTACATGTTATTTGGACTCTACCACGTCTACCAAGATAAGAGAAAACTGCAAATTCTGTACATAAATACAGGCATACAGGGGAATTAGGAGATAGATGGTTAAGTATAAAAGCGGTATTAAGACTAAAATACTACTTACGGATCTCTAAAGCAACCATTACAACTCTAGTGGAGTGAAACATATTACTACTTGCCTCTTGTCCCTGGCTGAACCTAGAAAAATCCTGCCCTTTGTACTGCAGAGAGGAAACGAACACACCCAGAAGGAAAAGGTGCTCTAAAACAGCCTTCTCTCTAATAGAGTAGTGTCTGCGTGTGGTGAATTTGCTACCACTTCAGTGCTGCTACTATTAAACATAATCCACACCAGCATATGTCATAGGGAATATCACAATCAAGAAACAGGCTTTAAAGCTTCATCTCTTGGTTATGGGAATTTAGAAAAGGAACACTTTTTATCATAAAATCGGCTGTGGGTGCCTTCATGCTGAAAAATGGGAAGTTTGTGTAGTTATTTTACTCATTATCCCTCCGGTCTGGGGAGATTCTCAGTCATCCAGGTCATGGTTGTCCTAAAGGTGCTTTTTCAGGAAGCAACTGGACTTACTTGTTTTTTCTTTTGAAAACGTTTCGCTTCTCATCCAAGAAGCTTCTTCAGCTCTGACATTATTTCTCAGGGGTTTTTTGTTTGTTTGTTTTTTTGTCTACTGATTATCAGCTTCTCTCACTACAGCAGAGATACTGGTTTGCTTTTATATTTCACACAGAAAAGCAGTTATGTGTGACTGGAAGCAAGCTATAATAGCTGAGTAGATAGCACTCGACGGGTTCTTACCATTCAATTTCTACTTCAATCTTTGCTTTCTTTCTTGTGAGAAAGAAAGGCATGAGGAGGAAAAATTTATGGAACAACCTGAAAGATATAATTTTATTCTAAGCCAGGGATGGGGTGAGAAGATGGCCAAGGCAATAGCTTCATCAAATGGGCTGGAAAGTAACTTGTGACGTTAGGCTTTGGGGGAACTGCCCCATTCAGATTTAAACACACATTTTCAGTCTCTATCCATTGATCAGCTGCAGGTCACCCTATTTGTTTCTCAACACTTTGGCACCACAATTGAAGACTCCGAAGTTCACAGCATGGGAGTTGAGGTCTACGTTTTGCTTAACACTGCCCTGTGCTTTGAATCTTTATGCTCCCGAAATCTGGTGGAGATAAGGAAGAACAGTTTTTTGTGTCCCTTCATAATTACAAGAATGCTAAACTAGGGCCAGGCCTACTACTTAGAGGAGAGGGCTGGGGAAGAGTCCAAATGGGACAGGTACTCAAGGTAGCAGGGGGAATAGTGCTAGAGCCGTGGGTTTAGTCATTCTGATACCTTCTTGCCTTCCCATCCATCTTTATACCTGTCCCTGGGAGAAGACGTGGCAATTCCCCCAAAGAATTTCTATCTGGGACCATCTGATCTGATGGAAATGGAGGCTTCCCATCTTCTGTGTCTTTCTGGAGACAGCGTGATCAAGAGGTAGTATTAGCCAGCAGCTTCTGCCTACGCAAATGTGCTCAATTATGCAGCACTAACAGCTTTGTCATTCTAACCCCTCTAAAGCTTGGTGAACTTTTTTTCTTTTAATATTAACTGTGTGTTGGTGTGCAGCCTGATACACAATCTCTGCAGCCTCTCGGGGCATAATGAGAATAATAAAAGGGGAGCTCTTCCTTCCTAGGAATTTGTGCAAATGGGAGGATTTAATGGTTGATTTTTAGCCTTTAACCAGATCAAAGGTTTAATGTGCTGAAGAGCAGGAAAAACACAAAGCCACTCCCTGAGAGCAAAGGGTATTTAATAAGCCATTTTGATTCTTCCAATGCCTTACAAAGCCAAATTCAGCACTAGGCATGCCACAGACCATATATGTATATGTGTATACATACATACATACAGTACATACATACATACACATACACAAACACACACACACACGTTGTTGAGGAACAGGAAGGAACACTGTATTAAATAAGAATTCATTATTTTGTTGCTCATCAACTCGTGTATTTAATATGTTGTCTTCCAAAGTTTCCAGTCTAATTTACCTCTATCCCACCACCTACTACTAAGCATTTTGTTGCAGTTCTCCATTTCCCTCTCCCTGTGCAGTGTGGATATCTGAAATAGCATATTTTTGGCAAAAAAATAATATTTTCCCAGTTAAAGACTTCGAAGCTCAACATTTAATACTAAGTCACCTCAAGGAAGAAGTTTTTTAAAATCTCTGGGATAAGATGGTCAAGAAGAATGTACGTTTCAAAACGTTTGCTGGAGTGGCAAGGCCCTCTGAGAAGTTCAGGCTGAGTGAAACAAGCACAGTAGGCAGACTGCCAGGACCGTGAAGCATGACTATCCCGTGGCTCAAAATTTGAGATGTCCAACCAGGGTGGTACTTGAAATACTTGCCATCAGAGCTATATTCCAAAAGTTTGTTGAACTGAGTCTGAGGAGACAACTGGAAAACACTTGTTTTGTTTTCTGGTCCCCTTGAGAAGCATTGAGCTACCAGTCCAATTCATACATTATCTGAGGATTATCACTGCAGAGAAACAGGATTGAGCCAATCCATGCTCTTTATAGGAAAGAGCGGTTTTATATGAGTGAGCCGGGGAGGTCAGTTACTGGACAGCTGCATCAGCCTTACAGGAGATGCTTAGCTGCTAGCTTACTTATACCACTGCATGTTTCAGTTTTAACTTCTAATCTCTGCCATAACCTGGATCTCACAACCAGCTAATCACTTTCCTTATTTTACCCTGTTTGTTACTGATGTTGCCCTGGAATGAATACGTTGACCTGATCCTTGCCCAAGATATAGCAGCGAAGCCAGGCGAGGAACGGAAGATCCTCAGATGGCCTGTCTGCTCGAAGTTACTTTTGGCTGCCTTTCAATGCTGTGATTTGGCTTCAGATAAATGTTGTTATCATGAAGTCCATTGCACTGTGCTACACTCTGAAAAATCAAAACAACCAAATTGATTCAGGAGCATTTGTTTCTGATATCCAAAGCTCAAAATGCATGGTTTGAACTAACCTAAAAAAAAAAAAAACCACACCCAGTCATTGGGGGAATCTAGTAGAATTGAATTTGCTGATTGATGCTTCAAAAGGTGAAGTCTGCAAATAGTGGCATAAAATTGGCCACCTAAACTACTCGGGTAGTTTAAAGAATAAAGTGACAGGCTAAGAACCAAGCTAAGAGAGTGATGCTTCCTGTTTTGCTGCTAACTCCATGCAAACCTTGAGTTGTGTCCCTTTTATTATAGGTCTCTGCTTTCCTGACATGATTTAAGACTGTTTCCAAATATAGGGTTTGGGGATGGAGGTCGTCAGTGCCATTGCTGTGGGGCATTATAACCCTTCTGGGCCATCTATAGAGTCTTTCCCTGTCTTCTCTCTTTGGCTCCTATCTGCCCCACAGTCATCTATTCATAAATGCTTAGAAAGGACAGATGAAGAAAGAAGTAAAGGAGGAAGAGGATATGGCCATGAGCTTCCCAATGGGATATGGACCTCAGCAAGTATTTTGTTCTAGCAAATTCTGATCCTGTTTCTTGAGATCATCTTTGGAAGATCATTCCCAGGCCTAGCTTGAAATGGCTCAAGATTAGAAAGAGATTTAGGGAACATTTCTGTCTTTTTGGTACCCGGTGAAGTTTTCAGGCTGTTGTATTGCTATTGTATCTTGAGTGTTGTATTTTACCCTTGCTCATCCCTGAAATATTCTAATAAACAAAATGAAGGCATGCAACATCAACTGAGCTACCACAAATTAAAAATCACCTACCGGTGCCTCTTCCTTGAGAAATTTGCCTTCAGTCTCTAATTTTATGCTCTAATCCTAATTCCAACTATGGAAGAAATTGTCACATAAGCATATCCAGAGCAGGCGTGTCTGACCCCCCAGCCCCTGGGCCACATACCATCCTGGACAGCTAATTATGTAGTGCTACAAGATAATAAAAATTATTAAAAAATAAAGGAAGTTTGTTATTTATATACATCAAGTTTATATGTTTTATATGTGGCCCAAGATAATTCTTCTTCATTCAATGTGGCCCAGGCAAGCCAAAATTTTGGACAACCATGATCTAGATTAGTGTTTCTCAACCTTGGCAACTTTAAGATGTGTGGACTTCAACTCCCAGAATTCCACAGCCAGCATAAGGAGTCGAAGTCCACACATCTTAAAGTTGCCAAGGTTTGAAAGCAGGAAATGATTGAACTGTACTATTGCTGCTAATCGTCATTGTGTTAACTATCATCTTAAAATGGCCACCTCATTTTTTAGGATTTTTATTTCTCATTTGGTTACTATCACTGGGAATCCTGCATGTGGAGTTTAATCTCTTAAAGTTCAAGAAGGATCTTAAAATGCTTCTTTCTGCAGAATCGTTATGAAAGCAAAAGGAATATCTTTATTTGATATAGTAGGAAATGTCTTATAATGGTTATTATATGGTTTTATTGCTAGTATTAGTTTATAATGTGTTCCTTTTTATTGCTTTGCCTGTAGTGCATTTATGTATCAGCTGACATGAAATAAAAATTAAGATTACTACAGTTAACAATAAAAAAATGGGGAGAATGGGCGGCCTCTCAGATTGACCTCTGATCAAACTAAGTTCTCCTAAGATTGAAGAAGGAAGTGATAAGAATAAAAAATAATTTTGATTACAAATTCTAATAGAAGCCCGTCATAATTTCCTGATCAAAGTACTGCTGTGCTCAGTCCTCAGCTCCATGCAGCCTGATAACTGATTAATATATCTGGCGTGATGAAAATTATTGTCCTGGGATCGGGTGTGCATGAAGTGCTCCTTAGAATCCTCTTCCAACAGGACAGAAGGTTTTGAAAATGTTGCTAGAAGTGAGTCTGGATGTGACATGTACCCACCGTAGACATGTGCAGAGCTCCTGTCTACCTCTTCAAACTAAAGGGAGGTCCATAGGGATGAAAAGACCTCTTCTGAACAAGGACCACCTTGTCCATGCCTCTAAACAGAAACTCTGAAGTACATGACATTGGCTTCCTGCACATTGTAACCACTACATGGAGTTCTAAGCCAAAGAGGGGCATTATATATGCAGGAAACTGGTGCTAGATTCTGGATGGTTGATCATCTCTGTGTGTCTGCCTGTCTCCCTCTCTCCCTCCCTCCCTCTCTCTCTCTCTCTCTCTCTCTCTCTCTCTCTCTCACACACACACACACACACACACACATATGTACAGACAGACACACATATTCTACTACTGCCAGTGTGATTTTCTGGACCACTATGGAACTGTAGGAAATTAGCACCCACCCCTCTCCTAGAAGAATGAAATATTTCGAGAAATATTAAAAAAGGAGAATATTATATTTCCCTGGATGAGAAATTGAGAAACATGTTTTTTAAGAGGGAGATAGCAGCCCCCACCTTTCTTAATAGCCCTCAGAAGATGTCAGTACTTAAGAGATAAAGAGCTTATTGAGATATAGGTAGCTCTATTCATAGGCAAAAATTCCTGCAGCAAGTTCTGAACAAA
Organism: Oxyrhabdium leporinum; assembly: GCA_032468155.1. NCBI lineage: Eukaryota > Metazoa > Chordata > Lepidosauria > Squamata > Cyclocoridae > Oxyrhabdium > Oxyrhabdium leporinum. The sequence continues at coordinate 18,868 of JANHFL010000163.1, forward strand.
GGTAGGATTATCCCTCAGCCACAACAGGAATTGCCCAACAAACCCCTTCATTGCATCAGCCCAAACGACAACCAAACTTAGCTCTGACAAGCTCCTAGGATTTGTACATGGCACCATGGGAGTCTGACAACAGCCAATAGAATACATGTTCTTGCACAGGAGTTCAAGTGCACAGGCCAAGAGAAGGTATAACTACCCCCCACTCTCAACTCTATGTGATCAGCTGCCCAGAACCACCTATGTGCTTCTGCTTCATCAATAAATGGACCCTCTTTCCAATCAGCCTTCAGACTCAATTTTGTCTCCAGTACATTTCTCCCAGCTTGGAACTGAACCAGTGTAGTTTTCTTCTTAAAACTCTTTTCCATGCTGAAGTCTGATTTCTATTTCTATTTGGCAATGCAACCAGGTAGTTTTAGGCCTTTTAGTTATTTGTTTGTTTATTTATTTGATTTGTATAACAACCCATCTCACACGCTTGCCTTCTTCAATGGTGAAGTGCCTAGCAAATCTTTCTCTCCTCTCTCACAGTCCCTTCGATATGCTTCTATATTCCAGAGACATTACAGAAAACAAAAAATATTTGCCTATCCTAACGAAATCCCAATAATTGAAAACTATTCTGAGCATGTGCCGTTTTGTCTTTTAAAACTCTCATAAATCACGGAACCATCTAGATTGTAGGAATAAAAAAGGAGTTTGCTTCCACAGCCTTGCGGCTAAACATGCTTACTTTTGTTGTAGAAAAAGATCTCCTACTTTGAAAGCAAAGCTAATAGCATGAGCAAGCTGGGACTGTGGGAATTGAGGCCAATCTATCTGAAAGGCACCACTTGGGGAAGGCTGATTCGTCAAATATGCCTGGGAACGCCAGCCAGCATCAGACAAGAAATAGTAATGATGTATAATTTTGTTGGGGAAACTATTTGTAAGGTAAAGATATAAATCTCTTTAAAAAAACAAAGCGCTAAATATGCATATATTGGATCAGAGCCAGACAAAAAAGGTACATGTAAAAATGAAACAATATGAGGAAAAGAAATAAGCCATGAATCTGAAAAGGAATTGTAAACACAAATAAGAACTTCTCTTGCCTTTTGTGAATTGGTTTGCTGTCTGCATCCAGCTTAATGGATGTCAACATAAAACATCCTGTAAGAAGCTGTGTGCTGGGTCTTTCCAAAGGGGAGTTCTAGGCATTCTGTTGGCTCTTTTAATCTAATTGCAGGAAACTTCAAATTTTGAATTAAATAGCTGGAAAAAGAACCCACTTTCCCACTTACATGTTTCCTGATCTTCCTTGAAAAGTTCAGAGATTTTGGAGTCCAAGAGACAAATTGCACCATGGGGAATTAGTCTTTATTAAAAGCAAAGAACTTAAGAAAGAGTCACATGCAGCTTGTATCCATTATGTCTAAAAATTGAATGTTTCTCGCTTCGACCATATTTTAAGAAGATCAGTGTTGTTGTTTTAATTAGTTGCCACTGTGTTTCTAACATTATCTCCACTTGTATCGCATCCGTTCACCCAGGAAATAAATACTCTTCGCAGATTCAATAAATGGAAATACACTGCTTAGAGAAAGACCCTGTCACACAGTTGTGTCGTGATGTACTACTTGACCCTTGAGCTCAAAAATCCCAGCTGTTGACCTATCTGTTCCTCTGTATATATCTCTAAGAAAACATCTGGTGAAAGAATACTCCTATATGACATCACCGAGGTCAGGATTTCCGCTCTTACTCAAGCAGCAACTAGTGAACAGGGATGGCAAGACTGAAAGGCTGACGTCAGATAAAAAAGGTTTATTTTTTTCATTATTATTGTGTAGTTGTATAATAAGCCCTAGGTCTACAAGTAGTCCTGAACTTATGATCACAACTGGAATCAGAATTTCCAGTGCTAAGCAAACAAGGTGGCATTTAAGAAGCCGCGGCCAATTTTTGCAATGGTTGTTGAGCAAGTCTCTGCAATTATGTTAAGTGAGTCATGCAGTCATTAAGTGAATCCAGCTTTGCCCATTGGCTTTGCTTGTCGGAGGTCAACTGGGAAGGTCCCAAGTGGTTATCACATGACCCCGGGATGCTATAACCAATATATAATATTGGTTATACAATACAACATAAACGCATGCACAGTTGCCAAGTGCCCAAATTTTGATTACATGACACCATGGAGATGCTAGAATGCTCATAAGTGCGAGATCTGGTTGTAAGTCACTTTTTTCAGTGCCATTGTAACTTCGAGCTGTCATAAACAAATGGTTGTAAGTTGGGGACTCCCTGCATGGGATCATATATTTATACAAGAGAGACAACTAGATTGGCTTCCCTTGATTCAGTAATCTTAGGCATCTGTGATAATAACAAATGTTCAACATGACACAAGCCCCCTCCCCTTTCATACCTGCACTGCAATATTGCACACAAGCATGTAAGGGGCAGTGTTGCTACCCTGCAGCACACATATTGTCACTTGTCCATCGCTCTCCCCCACCCTCCTGGTGATACTACTGCTTTAGACAGAAATGATATCTGGTGGTTTCATATAACCTATGAACCCAAAAGAAAATGTGATTCATTTGGATTTAGCCTTGCAAAATGTATGAACCAAGGACTGATGCTTTTCACAGCATGATTTAGGATTTGACATGATGTATGAGCCCAGCTGTTTGTCCCTCAATCAGTCAACTATGCTTTATTTACGGTAATCAGGATGTGTGACCCCAACTAGTACAGGTACTCCTTGACTTACAATGATTCATTTAGTGACTGTTCAATATTACAACAGCACTAAACAAAAGTGACTTGTGACCATTTTTCACACTTACAACTGTAGCAGCATCCCCCATGAGATCAATATTCGGATGCCTGGCAACTGACTCATATTTGTGATGGTTGCAATGTCCTGGGTCATGTGATCACTTTTTGTAACCTTCTGGCAAGCAAAGTCAACGGGGAAGCCTAACTTAATTTAAGAGCCATGGTGGCACAGTGGTTAGAGTGCAGTACTGCAGGCTACTTCTGCTGACTACTGGCTGCCTGCAATTTGTCAGTTCGAATTTCACCAGGGTCAAGGTCGACTCAGCCCTACATCCTTCCGAGGTCAGTAAAATGAGGACTCAGAATGGGGGCAATATGCTGACTCTGTAATCCACTTAGAGAGGGCTGTATAAAGTACTGTGAAGCGGTATATAAGTCTAAGTGTTATTGCTATTAAAAACTGCAAGTGATTCACTTAACAACAGTGGCAAGAAAGATTGAAAAATTGGGCAAATTTCAATAAATGTGTCACTTAACAGAACCTTTGGACTTAATTGTGGTCATAAGTCGAGGACTACCGATATAACTTTTTGTTTGCTCCTAGAGAGGTCTCCTTTACTTATTGTTGTTTTTGGAATTAATTCAATTAAAGCAATAACATTGGTATGAGCAGCAAAACTGAAATATGTTGGAAAAGGAGAATCGCTACAAGTAAGGGTTTGTTCTCTTTTGCCCATCCAGCTACTAGCTGCCTCGTTTGGTATGAGGTGTAGCCATCCATACAGTTTTCAGGGAGAGTTTAAAATATGCAAAGTCTTGTTCCAATGACGAATGTCCTGCTCTAGCAGTTGGAGTCTGGGAAGGCACTGAAGGTCATTCCAATACCTTAAAAGAACTACCTTTCTTTTCATGTGCTTTGACTCTGACTCAGACACCATCTGCTGCTTTGCTTCAGGGCACACAATGTCTTGGGGCAGCTCTGCCTTCCAAAGCAAGCAGAGAAGGCATCATCTTGAGTCCAGCAGAAATAAAGGAGAACTTGAAAATCATTTAGAAATAAAATAAATAAATAAAACTCCTTCCTTTACGAGAGAATAATTAGGATGGAGTACAAGTAATAACATGCAGACTACTGCAATCTCTACCTCATTTCTTTTTTCTTTTTCCTTTAAAAAAAAAACCTGATTATATTTTCAAATGGCTGCAGAATAACAAAGTCATTTTACATTCTAATATTGTGTCTTCCCTTCATGGATCAGATGGCCCTCTTTTTTCTGGTAAATTAACACTTCGAACATATGTTTAATAAGTTGCTTATTTCCTTTTATCATCAACACAGTGATTTTTTTTTTAAAGGAAAAGAAAAAAATGGGGACAGTTATAACCTGACTGCTTGCTCTGCCATCTGAGTATTACAAGCCAAAATATGGATGGGCTGCAATGTGCTAGTTTTTGCCCTCATTCTTCAGAAGCTAAACCTGTATATTTCTGTAAATATGTCAGCATTAACACTTCCTGATAATAATAAAAATCCACAATCATTATCATCTCAAGCTCAACATCTGCTTGAAGAGAGAGACCCCCTGCTGCTAATAGCTAATATGGGTAGAAATGGATAAAAAAAGTGAAATAGACCTTTCTACAATTGTTTATGATATACCATCACATTCCTTGCCTTGTTTGCAGTGAAAGCACTCATTGGATTGGACATAAAGTTGTGTTATTTTGCCCAAAAGGCTCCTCCAAGTTGGGGTGCTCCGGATAGGGTGGACCTCCACATCAGGAATTCTTAACAGTAATCAGTACTGTACTCCGAAACACGGAGGGTTGAAGTCCCCCCATCTAAACAACAACACAGCTTAAGGGGAAAAAAATATTTTAATCATGTTGCTCTAAATGTATAATAGCAATAGCACTTAGACTTATATACCGCTTTACAGTGCTTTTACAGCCCTCTCTAAGCAGTTTTACAGAGTCAGCATATTGCCCCTAACAATTGGGGTCCTCATTTCACCCATCTCGGAAGGATGGAAGGCTGAGTCAACCTTGAGCCTGTTGAGATTTGAACTGCCAAATTGCAGGCAGCCGGCAGTCAGCAGAAGTAGCCTGCAGGGCTGCACTGTGCCACCATGGCTCATAAAAGCACGTTGTTGGCTGTGCCAACATTTCCTGTAGGATCCATGCCTCTGAAACTTTTGCCTTTGCTATAGGAGTATTCTGTTTGACAGTGTTGATATTATCCACAGTTGAATGCAGTATGTTGGCAGGAGCGTTCTCCTTTTGGAGATCTGCGAATAAACCTCAGCAATCACATGAGCTCTGGAAAATGCCACAGCAAGGTGACCTCCCATGCCCAGAATTCTTCTCTTATCTATCCTGTAATAAGGCCAGCTTGATAAATGAGCGTTAAAAAAACTCGCTCTACTTTTCCTCCAGTCTGGACCTTGAAATCCTTTTAATATTGTATTTTAATGCTTGGTTGATTATTGTCTTCAAAATAATCTTTTTTTTGCACAAAATGTTTTTGCAATGGTGTATTTTCCATGTTTCCTAGAAAAATCATGCATATCTATTTGGAAATGAATGAATGACTGCTGGGAGAGATCCTACTCACCTCCTGGCATGTTTTTCTAAAGCGCCCCACAAGACAAAAGCAACTGATCTATTCATCTGGCAAGATTTAATAGCAGGAAAGATCTGGGAAGCATCTGGATCACCCCAGGAGAGATGGGGGAGCATTATTATGGCAGCATGTCTCCAGGAGGGTAGCAGAGCATAAAACCAATTTCACACTTTATTAACCAATTCAGGTGCCAATTGCTCAAATCCTGAAAACAGTAATATCTTCCTTCCATCCCACATCTTTCCTCATTGTGGTCAGCTTTTAAAAGAACCTTTCTCTGAGCAACATCACTATGCAAGCATTCTCAGAACAACAGCCAAACTTGGTCACAAGGATCCCTCTCACCAACTGGCAGCCCATTATGGTTCTCATATCTCATCCAACTTTCAAGAGATAAGATTGGCAGACGAGGGAAAGGAACATTATCTTCTCTTTTTCCCCCCTTAGCTATATATAGCTTAGGCCAGGGGTGTCAAACTCAAGGCCCAGGGGCCAGGTACTTAGATCTGGCCCATAGGGCCACCCTGGAAACAGCAAAGGATCAACCCGTGGTGCCTCTGTCAGCAAAAATGGAGTTTCGTTTTTGCTAGCAGAGGGCTACAGGAGGCCATTGCGGCCAGAAACAGGGCCCAGGGATACACGCAGCCCACCTGAGCTCCATTTTCACTGGCAGAATGCTCAGGCCTCCATAGGTGCCCCCGACATGAATGACGTCAAGCTGGCCATGTCCACTCTGGTCACCCACACCCTGGTCCCCAAGGTCAAACACAACCCTTATGCAGCCCTCAGTGAAATCAAGTTTAACACCCCTGGCTTAGGTGGTCAAAATACTGTCCTGACTCCAATTCCCATTTTTAAAGAAAGAACCCAGAATTCAGTTTTTAGTGGAATGAGATGCTGAAATTTGTTTATTTTCTAGTATAAAAGTTAAAAAAAAAAGTATTCTTAAGAGAATTTGGAGGCCACAGAAGTTGTTTTCTAAAGACGCGTCTTAACACGGAAGAAATTACTACCTTCAAATCTGCCTTACATCCATTCTTCTCAGTCACAAAGAATCAGTACATATGTTAAGTTACAGTACAGAAGATTTATTCAAGGCTATATCTAGTTAACTAATGGTCAACACTAAATTGGTACTAGATAAAGGAATTCAAGGAGGGCTGGACTTGGATCAATTGTAACAACAAAAGGATTCTAAACTGATGACATCTTTAACTCCACACGCACCCCACCCCCCAGCTCTGCCTGCTGTTCTCCTACACCCTAGTGATATTGTCTCTAATTTAAATGAAGACATCCTTAGGTTCACTATGGTTCAGAAACTATTCCTCGGGCCTTTGACAATCTTCCATCAGCATTTCTGGAGAAGCAATGCATGAAGCTGGAGCAGCTCAGTGATGTAGCTTGATGCTTCACACGTAGTCTCTGAGACAACACTTTTCATTCGTTGGAATTAAGGTGCTTCTTTGAATCAGTCACCCCTTTGACCTGATTCAAGGGAGATCTCTGAAACTAAGAGGTGCTGTTTGTACAGGGCTACGAATGGCCATTTCGTGTGTCATGCAAAAATAACTGATATTAGTTAAAACAAAAACAAAAAACACCATTTTATTCTCCATCAAATGTCAGGGCAAGAAGTAGAGTGAGGGAATAACAGTGAGTTTGAGACAAACAGTTTGCCAGGGGTTCCCCAGCTAAGGAAGGCTTTTTGGGGAAGAGATGTTACATTATCCTTATTCTTTTCCTTTTGCAAGGCCATGAAAACATGGTTTTGACAATGGAGTTGGGGACCTGTTAGAGCCAGTGCAGTGGTTATGCTGAGTCTTTTGATGAATTATTTCATCTGTCAGAGTTTATTTGTTGTTTATGATGACTTTTTATATCTTTTTTACATTGGTTCTTCCTTGTTTTTAAATTGTAATGGATTTTTTTCCTTGTTTTTATATGCATTTTAACTGTTTGTAAGATGTTTGGATTCATATTTGTATAATAAATAAATGTGAAAAACTGATCTTATTTTGTCCAAACCTATTATTACTCATCATTATCATCTTCAAATAGGTAATTCCTTTAAAAATCAGTAAGTGCTTATCTTCAGCCGCTGAGACTGGACAAGCTACTTACCACTGATAGTTCCATAGCATCTATAATTTTCATAATATTGTCTACTTTTCCCAGGCATTGGACCAGGATGTCTAGTGAGGCTGTTTTCAGGAGATTGTAGATATTGATATTTCTGTTGACCCCTCCTATGACATGTTCTTTTGGGGGATATGTCAATGTTTTTAGTCTTAATTTGTACTTCTTTCTCATCAAGAGTCATACATTGAATGGATGGCCATCTAACCTATATATATAAAAGCCATTTTGTGATTTCATCATGAAATCTCCAGAACTGTAAAGTCTACAAACTTGAAATTTGACACGTATGTTCCTCTTGGCTTCTAGGTGCTCGCTAAGAAAGGATTTTTCAAAATGACTAGTATTTCTTATACAGTATAATTAACACACTCTGATGCTAAGGAGTTAGACATTCCACTCCCCCTTCCCACCTGAAAAGAACTCTGTTCCAGCTGCCACTTGCCTTATATTAACATGCTCTGATGCTAAGGAGTTAGACATTCTACTCCCCCTCCCCACCTTCAAAGAACTCTGTTCCAACTGCCAGTTGCCTCACATTCTGTTACCTCAGTTCAAACTGGCAGATGTTCCACTCCTTCA
>JANHFL010000164.1:13326-23648 GCA_032468155.1 Oxyrhabdium leporinum
TTCGAGTAATTTCCAACCAATAAGGAAATGGATGATTGGTATTTATGTATTATTTTTTTGCACCCCCGAATACTTGTGTTTTAAATGAATTGGGGGCCTTTTTCAATTGAGTGTTCTCTTTCTCTTCCTTCCTTCCTTCCAAGATTTCCAATCCCTCTCCAAAAAGTAAAAAATATTTAAAAAAAAAAAAATCAAGAGTCAATTGCAGCCGTTGTGCAAAAAAAAAAAAGAAAAGAAAAACAGCTACACACCAAAGCAAGCTAAGGGGGAAAAAAAACAAAAACAAACCAAACTTCTTAAGTGCCTTATTATCAAAATTTCCAATTTTGAAGGTTTGGGTAGCACAAGAAGGCTTAAGAAATCCATTGCTTTGGGGAAAAGCGAGGGGGGGGGGGTTTGAGAATATCATTTAGGGGTTAAAAAGATTTAAAACACACACACACACACACACAAAACAACAACAACAACAAACCAATCCTGATTCTAAACTAAAAGGCCTGGTACATTTTTGTTTTTAGTTACAACTGAAAAAGGGTCCTGGATGAGTGTTTTCCTTCCCCCCCGCCCCTCTTTATACTTTAATTTCTTCTATTCTTATAATTTTTGGTGTCATAATCGTTTCAACTGCTGTGTCCACTTTGCTGTTTGTTCGATCAACAGTGTTGGGGGGGAGACGACGACAACCAGCATGGTTTGAACTAAAGCATGATGCTTCTCTATCTGAAGGAAGCTTCTGCAGTTATGGCTTTCTTCTTTTTTTCCTTTTCCCCTTTCTTTCTTAAGTTTACTTCATGTAATAAGTCCCCCGAGTCTCTGAAAAAGAGAAACCTGCTTGCCTGCCAGAGATAAGGGCTCATCCCTAAACGATTAAGCATTCTATATATATATATATTTCTTTTTAGTCAAGAAAAGTTAGCGTTACATTTTTACATCCGTTTTTATTGCGCAAACAGGGAAGTTTATTCCAGACCATTTTTACATCCTAAGCCACCCGTTCGAAGCATTTCTTTCTGCGCTTTGCAAAGGAAAAAAAAAAACACGCTTTATTGGCAGCTGGCACTTCCCGAGACAACGGCGAGGAGGGACGGAGTCAAACGTTTGCTGACTTAGAGAAGGGAATAAGTCAATATGGAGTTAACGCAGAGCTAAACCACCGAAATCTGGCAGTGAGGAAGGGAGAAGGTAGAAAACGTGGGAATGTCTCTGGAGAGATTCTTGATCGTGGCTGTCCCAAAGTGGAAGTTTTGCTTCCTACCCAAGAAGCTGTCCGTTTTCCAAAGAAAAGAAACAGAACTGAAGAAGCTTCTTGGATGAGAAGCGAAATGTTTTCAAAGGAAAAAAAAGGAAGGAAGGAAGGAAGGAAGGAAGGAAGGAAGGAAGGAAGGAAGGAAGGAAGGAAGGAAGGAAGGAAGTCCAGCTGCCTTTTGGGGAAAAAAGCAGAAAAGGTAGGAAATACGGAGGCCTAAATTCCCATGTTTTAGCGATGAGTGCAAGACACAGGATTCTTCTGAGGGCTTTGGGGGCATCAGCAACTTTCCAGACTCAGAGAAGATTAAAAACCAATCGAGGAGAATAATACATGTAGCTCAGGGTTGAAATGAGGGGTCCCTGGTGCTCTCTGAGCTGGGTTGCTTTCTTGCAGACGTTTCATGACCCAGCTAGGTAACATCATCAGTGCCGGATGATGAATGGTACCTGGTTACCTGGTTTGGGTTATGAAATGTCTTCAAGAAAACCAGCAAGCTCAGAAAACACCGAGAAGCTAAACATCTAGAAATCTCATTTGAAGGGCCTAGAGAAAAACTTTGTTTACGCTACAAAACCCTGAACAAATGTTAGGGTCCCAGGTCAGACCCAGGAGTAACAACCTCTTGAGGTAGCTTTCTTAATCTACTTCTCTTATTTGTGAAGCCAGAAACATGGGATGACCAGAGGTTCTTCACAATTAATAGTTAGTATCTGGGATATTCTCAGAAAAATATTAATAAAATATCCTGAAGGGGAGATGTGTCCTATCACACTATCCAAGTTAAAAAAAACCAGCAACAAACAAACAAAGAGAACCACAACTAAATTTTCATAGAGTTTCCATAATGGGAATAAGATTGTCTTGGAAACAGGTGTTCTCCTAAATCTGTGTGTGTGTTTTATTTATTTTTATTGATTATAAGGTATGCTCTTTGGACCTTCTCTTCCCTTGTCAGTTTTCTCTCTCTTTTATTCCTTTCTTTAAAAGAAAACAAAACATCTGTATACATACATACATACACATACATACATACATGTGTGTGTGTGTGTGTATGTGTGTGTGTGTGTGTGTATTACTTTGGTTTGGTCCAGCTTGGAATGACATTTTTTCTCTCTTTTCAGGGCATCAGCTGAATGGGCCACCCTTAGAGAAAATATATATAAATATAGATATATATATATAAATAAATATATATATATTAAATAAATATATATAGGAACGAGAACTGTGGGATTACACCTTTAAACATCTCAGTCAAGTGGAAAACTTCAGACTTTTAACGCTCTTTCTGGTTGTTTCGACTGGAAACTTTGCTTGGAGGAAAGTCACCTTCGGCTGGCTTAGAAGGACACGTGGTGGAGAACCAAAACTGTATCAACCATCCAATGAACGAATCCAGAACATTGGGAAAGATAAAAGGAAAAGGAAAAGATAAGAAAAGAAGAGAAGAAAAGAGAAAAGAAAAGAAAAGGGAAAGGAAAGGAAAGAAAAGAAATCACGGCAGGAGCGAGATGGACTTGGATTTCTACCGTGAACTTGATCTAAACCATCATAGCTTTTCCCCGATTCGGAAATGCTAAAAGTGTGCCTGTGGCCATCACGGATGGGGTTGCTAGGGTTGCCCATGGCAACCGTCACTAAGCATTCTTTATCTGTCATTCCTTAGCTACATAGGGACCAAAGGACATAACTTTTTACCGCAAACTTGTAGTTGTATGTAAATTACTCAGAAGTTCTTTCCGTTTCTCTTAGCTGTTCCCGCTAAGACAGCTTTGGAGAGCAATTCTATGAAATAATGTATTTAAAACACACACACACACACACACACACACACAAAACAAAAAAAACAAAACAAAAATGAACACTGAAACTCAGCTTCGACGCTTTAAAAAAAAAGAAAAAAGGCGAGATAATAGTTCTTTGATACTTCGGAAGGTCTTTGGATATGCATTAATCAGAGTCTATGAAACTTTCATATGGTTTTCTTTATAATAGGGATGGACTGAGGGGGTTTCAAAGGGGCGAGTTCAGGGGAGAATATTGTCGGAAGATGAAGAAAAGAAAAGAAAAGAAAAGGGGGGGGGAAAGAAAAAATAACGGCTCCACGTTTGGGTCAGGAGAAAGAAGAAGGAAGAAGAATGGGAAAAAAGGGGGTACCGATGTGACGTAGAACGATAGCTTGTTTATTAAAAGAAAAAAAGGGGGACCTTCCCTTCCCTTCCCTCCCCTACCAAAACCCCTAACAGTTGTACAGAATTAAAAATAAAAAAAATAAAAAAGTTTAAATACCTATATAACGGGGGCAAGGGGGGGGAGATTAGATGACATAAAAAGCGAAAAAAAAAGCGAAAAAAAAGGCAAAAAAATTATATATATATATATATAGCTCTCTCTCTATATATATATAGATATACATAGGCGTTTAGCGTTAATGCTAAGAAGACACACAAAAGATGTAGAAACCTTTTTGTAGCCTTTAGATTGACCTCGGTTCCTGCTCCAGTCGACTGCCTCGGAGGCCACTGTCTGATGAGGGAGGGCAGGCGGGGCAGAGGAAGCGGCTTCAACTCGGCAAGGTTTTGTTGATTATAACCCATCCTAAAGTCGTCTTGAGGCTCCCCGAAATCGGCAGACAAATTGATCGCTCGGACATCTTGGACCAACCACCCATAACCCAGCCAGCCGTCTAGTCCAAACGTTTAGTTGCAACTCGACGGAAGGGGGGGGGGGAATTAAATTAAATTAAATTAAATTAAATTAAATTAAATTAAATTACATTAAATTAAATTAAATTAAATTAAATTAAATTAAATTAAATTAAATTAATTTGCAAGGAAGAAAAGGGTTTATTACTCAGATTGGATTTTTTCAGGCATGCTAGAATTTTCAATGTATTCTTCAACGAGCCATGTTTTCTTCAGATTTTGGGAAAATGACATCCAGTATAGACTCACCCAATTAGTTTGAACAGTTGAATAAAACAGCTAAATAAAATGAGAGTAAAACTAAAGTCATCTAATGAATATGCATTATGTACAGGGATAAACATACATAATCAGTAACTACATATTTGATGCTTATTAATGACATATGTTTTTTTCAATAAGGAAAATTTTCATTCTATTTACAGCTAAAATAAAACTGAAGAATTATTCAGGAAATGATTTTTTTTATTTCCAGGATATTTGGAATAGCAAATTCTAGCTAATATTAGTTTTTATTTAAAAATTCACAGGAGAGGACAGATGGGATTGGATTCACTTTATTCTATGTATAATAAGCATGAAAACTCTTCATTAAAAACAACTATTAGAATTTCACATATACTCATAGTTGTTAAAGCTATTATACTATAGTGCCCCACAAAATATTTTAGAGGCTGGTTTCATATCTCTCTCAGTACTTACTGAAAAAAACCTGTGATAAATGATATTGCATAACTATCATTCTATAGAGCAGCCTCCCCAATAAAAGTTTCATACAGTGGTGAGAGCACAAACAAGATAACAATTTCATTAAAAGATAAAATAGAAATATTATACCACTACTGCCCCACACACTTGCACCATCACTGAATAAAGCCCAACCCACTGTCTAAACTGATATTCTTCTATTAAAAAGAATGGTGGGAAGAATTCCAGTAATTTGGAAAACAGTTTCCAAAAGCAGATAACTGAACATTTTAAAATTAATCTGCACTTCTCCAACATTACCCCACACATATTTTCTACACATATACTTTATATCCTTTGATAGCAACTATCCAAATTTATCCATGTCATACTAGTCAACCATGTCATACTGGTCAGGTGATCTGCCTAGCACATTTTGTATCACTCCTTGTGATGTCCAATACTCCTTGTGTACACATTATGGATGGACCAGTTTCGTTAGGGCAGCAATATATACACAAACTGTACATCCAATAATGATGCAGCATCAAGTTATCATAATATATTATGTAGGAACAGCTAGTCATCAGCATAAGCCTGAGTGACAAGATCTACAAAATTTGGGGGGGAATATTTGAAGTCCAAAGTGCTTTGATTTGATATTGTCTTTATCTCCTAATTTTAACTTTTTTTGTCATAATGATGTCATATGGTTCTGTTGTAAACTGAAGACTATCTGTAATTACAGCCTTGTTTATGTGTATTCTGAAGGCTTTTAGTTGACCATTGCTGGAAGAAGGTAATGAATTAGATGGATTGATCCTAGCAGATTTTTTTCTTCCTTCAATTTTATAAGAAGGAACAGCATATAAATTTTAGGTCACAGTATCCTATGCAAATTAATGGTGTCTACACCATGGGCTTTTTTGGAATGCAACCCAAATTTCTTTTGTGAACCTAACCAAGATTGATTTGGGTGTTGTCTTTATTCCTGTCTTCTGTTTCCCTACTGAACTATAGGACCTTCTTTGAAATATTTATAAATTACCAATTCCATCAAATGAGTGTTGACATGTTCCTAAATAAATGATATCAAAATTATTTATAATGTTTATACACTTATTTTTCATTCTCTGTAATATAAATTCATTATGACAAATGATAGAGGGAACACATAACAAATGAAAAGGGAAAACTATCAAGGGACTGGAATACATCCACATTTATAATGCCAAATAAGCTTCTGTAGTTTGTTATTGCTTACAGATTCTTTGCCCTCATCCTTTAAGCTTACATGAGTCCACCAAGAGGTATTTTACTGCATTTCATGAGGTAATCATGCTCATCTGCAGTAGCAAAAACAGACAAATGTCCTATGGCACTTTAAAGATGAATGTATATATTGGGTCATAAGCTTTCATGAGCTAGAGGTTACATTTTCACATTCCTGAAGTGGTTTACTTGATGTTGAGTTTTGGAAAAAAAATACAAATTTACAATTTAATAGCTAAATAAAATGCAAGACACAACATGAAATATGTGGAGCCCAGGAAAAGTCATTATTTTGTCATAGTAAGTTGTGCCTTTCCAACTATACTGGATTAGGAGACTGAAAAATAGAAAGCAAGTTAAATCCAGTTATTGCTTATATGTCAACATTAGAGGAAAAACAATATGTTCTGTCTAATACCCTGCTCATTCAAGTGTGCTCCTGTAATGAGCAATACTTCCACTTTCTGTGCATTTTTTTATCCCCAAAGCTATGTTTTTGAGGCATTTCTTTTAGCAAAGAATTGTAGTTATGACAGAAGAGCCCATCTCCACCTACCCACCCACCCACATACATTTTTCCTTTAGTCCACCTGCCATTAAGAACTCAGAGATTCTAACCTTGTCCTGCTGATGTAATCATCTGATTGACAGGTGGAATATTTTTAGAATGCATTAAAAGGGTTTATATCTCCCTCTGTGTAAAAGCTTCCATATCATTTAAAATAAAGTATTCTAAAGCATAACATATGCATACCACAAGAATTCCTTGGGGTCTATTATAAAGATTCCAATTATTCTGATCTTAAGACTATGCATTCTACAAGAGTCCTGATCTATGACGTACATACAACACAAGTCATCTTAGAAATTATATTCACATTAGGGCTGGCCAACTGAATGGCTGAATTGCATGAGGCTCAACCTTCTTTTGTTGCCCTTAACCATCATCCCAGATTACACTAAAGGGTTCAGCCTCCAGTTTTCTCCAGAAGAGTCAGGCCAGAGTAGGTACTGTTTGTTTGTTTGTTTGTTTGTTTGTTTGTTTGTTTGTTTGTTTATTATGCTGGTTGATCTAACCTGGATGCTGGAGATCATTTCAGAAGGCCAATGCCACCATAAAAAAATGCCTCCAAGCATCGGACCATTTGATTGCCTGAAAATAAAGAATGGTTGGATGCTTTAGTTGGACCAATTTCCGTAGGGAAATGTGTTTCTGCAGATAATTCAACATCAATCCAATAAGGGATTTGAAGTTTAAATGCAACATTCAAATGCAACATTCAAATTGCACCTGGAAGCCAATAATTAAAATGTGAGGACAGGAAAGGTTGCATTTAAGTTTAAAAATATATTTGGAATTATCACAGTTTGTGCAAAAATATATAATAGAATTCAAAGAAGTAATTATTGTTCATTTGATTAGTGTAACTGTCATCAAAGACAGAAGAAACTGAGACATATTAGTATTATATGCACAAGGTGATAGTGTTCAAAAAAGTAGCTACCAAAATGTATGTTGCATCATCATCATCAACTTAAATTAATAAATAATTACATTCCTTTTATTTCAATCAATCAGAATAGAGCTGGAAGGAACCTTTTCCCTGTTCAAGCAGGACACCCTATACCATTTCAGACAAGTAACTCTCCAGTCTCCTTTTAAAAACCTCCAGTGATGAAGCACCCACAACTTCTGAAGGCAAGCTGTTCCACTGGTTAATTGTACTTACTGTCAGGAAGCTTATTCTTAATTCCAGTTTCATTCTCTGCTCAATTAGTTTTTATCCATTGTTTCTTGTCCTGCCTCTGGTGCTTTGGAAAATAATTTTACCTCCTTTTTGTGGCAATCTCACAAGCATTAGAATATTGCTATCATGTCCACCCTAGTTTTTCTTTTCTATAGATTAGTCAAACCCAAATCCTGCAACCATTTTCCCTTTTTTCCCCTCCAGGTCTTTAATTATCACAGTTGCTCTTCTTTGCACTTTTCCCCAAAATCTCAACATCTTCTTTGTAAGTTGGCAACCAAAACTGGATGCAGTATTCCAGGTGTGGCCTTACTAAGGATTTATAAAGTGGTACTAATACTGTGTTTCTCTGAAAACACAACTTACCCCAATGATAAGTCCAACCCTAATTTTCAGGGGGGTGAGCCTAATATTACCCCTATCGCAAAAAAAAAACCCCGAGGGGATGGCCAACATGAGTGGTGGTGTGTGTGTGGGGAGGGGGGACAACTGTCCAGCTGCAGCGGCAGCCCGATGGCCCCTTGGGGCAGCACAAATACCACTTTTGCCCAGCACTTCTGCTTGTTGGGCTGCTTCCCCGAAGCTGGCAGTTCCGCAGTCAGCTGCTTTGCTTTTTCCCTCTTTTTGGTACGCTCGTGGGAGGCTTTTTGATAAACAGGAGGAAAATGGGGGAATTTTCTGCCTGTCATCCATTCCTCAAGCTCAGCACAGACTGAGGGAAGGATGACAGGCAGCAAAATCCCCCTTTCCATTTTCCTCACATTCGCCAAAAAGGCTCCATTCTGAGCTTTCAGTGTTGCAATCCTGGATACACTGAAGGCCTGGAGCTCAGGTTTTGCTCAGGCTGCTGCTACGATGAGGCAGAAAGCCATGCAGTCCATCGGAATCGTAGCAGCAGCCTGAGCAAAACCTGAGTTCCAGGTCTGGCGGAGCGCAAACTATGGTTGTTGCCTTCTCCAGAGCCACAAGGTGAGCTGTGAAAGAGAGGGGCCCTCAGTTGTGAGGTTTTCTGGCACTGTGTGCAAGGGTGTGGCTGGCAAGAGTGCCCTGGAAACATCTCCAGGCTCCCAGAGAGGTAGAACTCCCAACACTTGCTGGCTCAGCTGATCTGCCGGATGCGATTAAGGGGCCAAGCAGTCATGAGGTGCCCGTGCTTGCCGCTTCCTGCACCTCAAAAAAATTAAGACACCTCCCCAAAAAGAAGCCCTAGCCATTTTTTCAGGGGTAAAAAGAAAATAAGACCACGTCGTATTTTCGTTGAAACATGGTAATGCATGTGATTTTGATTCTATGCCTCTGTTTATACAACCAAGGATTTTATTAGCTTTTTGGGCTGCTGTCACATATTGCTGACTCATATTTAAGTGATTGTCCACTAAGACTCCAAAGTCCCTCTCGCAGTTACTGATTTTGAGCGAGGTTTTGCCTAATCTGTACTTGTACCTTTGGTTTTTCCTGCCTATGTGTAAAACCTTGCTTTTCTCCACATTAAATTTCATTTTCCATGAATAAGACAAGGTCATTATCTTTAGCTTTTAAATTTCTCTTTTAACCCAACCATACCCAGTGACAGCTAAAAGATATATATACTGTTGTAATTTGTCTAACCATTATGACAGAGATGAAGTCAGGTGACCAGAAGTTGGTAGGTATTTGCTGGCTATTGAAAAAGACTCCTTCTTCCCCTCCATAGTCTGGTCAGCCTCAGCTATCACTGCCACCTGCTCTTGTCTCCCTTGAGGTTTAAACACCACAATATGTAAAATATAAATTAAAGTATTTGCTGGAGCTTGAAATAGTTTGACAATAAAATGGAAGATTGGTGAAATGGAACAATCATGAAATTGTCATACATGAAAACAGGCTTCATGTATTAGACTTCAAGAGTCTAAAGGTAAAAATAGCACAACAAGTAAATGAAACAACCACTGTTGCATATTGAATAGAAGGCAAGATAATCTAGAGTTGCCTATCAGGAAAAGAAAAAGGAAGGACAGGGAAATCTTAAGTAAAAATGCTAGTTGAGATGTAGATCCCTTCCTGACTCTGAACCTAGCTATGGCTACGATAGAATGGCATATAGGAAGGAACCTAGAGAGAATGGACAGGGTCCTGCAGCCAGATTTAATCATTGCTTTGGTGCAGTGTCTAGAGATCTTTCTCCAACTGGCTATTGATGTGCAGAAAAGGAAGACAGCAAAATTGAAAGAATCAACCAATTTTTTTGCTTATCAAATTTTGCATATACAAAATTAGAACAGTTCCATGGGGCAGTACAAAGATAAGATAAAGATTGGCAATGAAGATAGCAAAAAATAAAGTATCTGTATGTTTTATTTGTCATTCAGGACTGGGTTGAGAGCATCTTAACTCACTGGTGAGGAAGTGTCCTCTGAATTAAGCTGCCACTATGATATTAAATGCTGATTGGAAGGCCCTTTTAGACTTTTTGTGTGAAATGGAAAAAAAATGAAATTGTGATATATGGCCTATTGTAACCTTAGAGTAAAAGTCAATTTAAATGTATACGTATAACTATTGTAAATGAAAATTAGAAGTAATTTCTGTCTATATATATAGATCTAGCCCGAAATAGATCTATACCAGTCTCTCTGAATTTTTAAGAACATCAGTAAAAAATATAATCACACATATACGACG
>JANHFL010000167.1:0-13389 GCA_032468155.1 Oxyrhabdium leporinum
GAGAGAGAGAGAGAGAGAGAGAGAGAGAGAGAGAGAGAGAGAGAGAGATGTAAATCAGCCCAGAATGTTCCTGGACTGATTGGCTGAACTGATTATTTCCGTTTATTTTGGAGCAGGTATGCCTAAGGATGCCCTGTTGCAAAAGGAATGGGAAACTTAATGATGAGGTACAGCCACATCACTTGTCATGCCTGGTGTACTTCAGCAGATCCTGATGACAACTTCTTCAATATTCTAAATTGAGGCATCAAGTATGGAAAGGCTGCATATGCCTTTGTAAGTGAAATAATTATAGTAACCTGGAGATAAAAGGCTTAATATTTTATAAGTGATTTAATTGCTCTCAGAGAGATACTTAGCTTGGCATGGCAGTGAAATACACATTGGCTTGCCTGATTTTTTTATTTTATTTTTTCATTTTCAGGATATAACCTTAGCCTCCCGGACTAAATTTTAATCTTATGTTTTTTGCTTGCTACATCAAAGATAGCTTCTGGGCAAAACTCTTGAATTTCTGCATCTCTAGCCTTCAGCCTGCAAACAAGGTTAATGCCTTTAAGATTCAACAACTATCATTTTAGTTACACAGAAAAGCAAGCAGCAAGATAGGATCTAAGGTCTGCTTATCCATCTTTTTTTCTTTCTTCTTCTTTCTCTTTCTCTTTCTTCTTTCCTAAGAATTTTCAGGCTTCGGTTAGAGGGGAAAAAACCACCTCTTACTCATGGAAATATGAACATGAAATTAGGTATTTCTTCTTGGGAATTATAAAGCTTATTATATTGCAGATGAAAGGCCACTTGAACTGAACTTGACTGCAATACCCTCCTTGTGCTCATGCTTTAATACATCATGTATCAGAAAAGATAAACAGTCTTTCTGCAGCTTTATCACATACAAATGAAGACTTCTAAAGAAGAAGATGAGCATATTATAAGTCACTCCTGCCTATTAAATGCAAAGTCTTTTTTCCCCAAGCAACTTCCTACTACTACTGTGCAACGCACAATTCTATGCATATTTACTAAGAATTAAAGCCTCCCAGTGTTCTTCGTTCAGTGCCCAGGTAAGTGTGGATAGCCACACAGAAAAAAAACAGGATGCTTAATGGAACCTGATAACCATTTCCCTCCTCAAAACGATCTCTGTATTTTAGACATTTGATCAAGGAAGAGGATATACAAATCATTCGTGATTCCTATATAGGCCATTTGCCCAACAGAGCTTTCAATTGTTTTCTAGCATCGTTTAGCCATCATCGGAGACAGGTTTTATATCACTTCAACAAAGCGTGAGTGGTGCTATAATGTGCTCTAAGTCCCTAGTGAGAAAGAACACATGGCCAATTCCATATAAAAATAAACTATGCATCAGAACCACTGATGAGCTTTCCTTTCCTTTAATAAGATTATAGGAAAAGTTCACCATTGTCCCTCTGGTGAGAAAGATGTGAAAAACTCCCCTATGAAGCAGAGTTGCTATTTTTATTCTTGCCTGATCATTTTTATAAACAAAGGTAAGTATATTTTTTTAAGAGAGTACAAACCCTCACCTATGTTTTAATGTAACTATACAGTCCTGGATTGTTGAACAAGCTATGTATAGATAACTGTTAAGCTATTAATTTCATCTGAACTACGTTCACTTTCTTATTTAGCGTACACGAACATGACAAAGAGAAGTGAATATACACACACAATCCATGTAATTATATGCACAACTTCTATGAGGTATGGCAATGGCCTCATAACTGTATGTCCAATTCAATTATTCAAGAGATTGCCTCTGGTGTTGCTTCATGCAGATCATTTAAGGAATTATAGAATACACATCATGGGTGGTCTTGCACAATAGAAATAATAGTTTGCATATTAGCACCACAGTCACAACAAGGGGAATTTTTCCAACCCCATTGATTCAGGGCCGAGCTACATCCAGTGTTTCACCTGGTTTTATGTTCAGCGAAAACCAGGTGAAACTTTTATGGATCCAATCAAGGTTGGTCACCAGGACCAGAGGTTTTTATCTTCTGAGATTTTGGACTTGGGCTGGAGCCCATCTTTAGGGAATTCCTCATCCTGAAGTCCTTCTAATTATACTGGGCTTCCTGGCTTCCCTGCTAGGGAGAAGTTTCCTGAAGATGGGCTCCAGCATGCATCTGAAAGCTTGGAAGACAAAACCTCTGGTCCCGGTGACCGACCCAGATTGGATCCTGCAACATTATCCTGGGACACGTATATTCACCTTCATTTGTGAAACCTTTCATATTTTAGGCTGAAATACATACACTGGGATGAGCCATGATGTACAATATAAACCAACGTGTTATGTCACTTTAATCAAATAGAGGAATTACATTTATTGCAGTCATATCTTTTTAACTGATTGGAGAAGAAGAGGAACAAAGTGGTGGTGCAATCATTCAGAGATTTCTCCCATTTAACATACTTGATGAATAGGCCAAGGTTAACCTGTGGTTCTTCAGTCTTTAGGTACAAGTCTCTAGTTTGATCCAGACGGGAATATTGCTTTCCAACATTTGAAACACAGTAAGTAAAAACAAATTAAGGTCTCTTTCTAGTGACTACATAGAGAAGATAAGCCTAAACAAGACGGAGCAACCACTGAGGCCAAAGAATATCTATTCTTTGTAGTCCCCTCCTATGCAGAATATTGAATAATTTGATTATGATTATTAGCTTTTCCTGTTTTATGCAAAAGTAGTCTTTTTCTGATAGAAATGCTTGTTGGCTTCATAAATGGACAATTTAGTATATCAAGCTGAGATATATTTTAACCATGGTGTACTTAATAATTCATTATTGTTCAACCCACACAGTAATTTCCGAATTACCATTTACAATGAGAAGATTCACATATCACAGGAAACCAAACTTTTTATAGCTCAGCAGAGGCTAGGTTCTAAAATTCTGCCTCTTTATTGTCCCCAAGCTATTGTCCTTCTGACAAGTGTTGAAAATCAGTAGCAGAGTTTCTTGCCATTTTGATGTGGAAACTGAATGTAACATTTAGAAGAAGACTGTAGGTTAATCCCAGGTAACTCCTTCTCCCAAATATTGCCCAAATATGAACATAGAGAGAAACACAAAATCCTGAAATCCTGACTTCATTCACATATGTAACTCAGTCCCTTGTACTATGGATCGATTCAGCCTTCCATTCTTCTAAGGTCAGTAAAATGAGGACCCAGATTGCTGTGGGGAATATGCTGATTCTATAAACCGCTTAGAGAAGGCTGTAAAGCACTATGAAATGTTACATAAGTCTAACTGCTATTGCTATTGCTATAAAAATGATGGATAAATTCATTCTGCATATTATTAACAAAGTGGCTGCTGTGATTTAGAGAACCTTATTACTTTAGACCTACATTCTTCACACATGCAGTTTGAAACAACATCCCAAGAACCTCTTTAAGGTTGGAATAAACATTCCATAATGGATTCCTTTGTCTTAGTTTCAAAGCTGGCATTTCAGAAGTTCTGACTGAACTTTCATGTTATAGCAGGGATTTAGGAACTTAGATGGATCCTAACTCCCTTTGGTACTTCCTATCCAGAGGCAAATGCTTGCAGAGAGAAAGAAAAAAATTAAATACCAAGTGGGAAATATAATGGGACAATTATCTCTCCTCTAGTGATTTTGTCCTGCTGAAATGCAGAAGTTCTGTCTATTCTTGAGAAGTCTTTTGATAAGACTCAGATTCAGGACTTGCAGAAAGCGGTGACATCCCAGCCACTGTTGAGAAAGAACTTGAGGCAATGAACTTTCCATTTTGGCATAGCTGGAGATAAGTTTGTATTCTATTTAAGACAGTGAAGGCAATTGAGGTGCTGCAGAAAAGACAGAATTGAAAAGGCTTGAATATAAAAGAGGAATCAGGACTTTTCTGACAGAATAATGACAACTAGTCCTGAACTTACAAATAGACATTTGGGGAGTGTTTCAAGTTACGATGGACCTAAAAAAAAAGTTACTTATGGCCCGGATTCAGTGTTCTAAAAGCCAACCCCCCTCTCAATTTGGTCATGTAATCATTGGGTGCTTAGTAACCAGCTTGGACTTATGTTTTCTTGAAAAACAATGTCCATTGTGGACAATAAGGTTTGCTTAACAACTGCATGTTCATTTAATGACAACCACAAAAAGGTAATAAAATTGTGTTGGTCATATGATGACCTGCTTAATGATCAGCATTACCTACAATCATAATTCTGGGCTCAATTACAGTCATATGGTAGGGATATATTACCTTTCAATTTTATTCAGTATGACTGAAATTTCTTCCTCAACCTCTTGTGAATCTTTTTCACACCTTACATAAGATGTAAGAGTCGATAGATATGCTACTGTGCTACTGCTAACACAGTAGCACAGTAGCACAGTAGCACAGTAGCATATCTATCGACTCTCTCAAATTGTTAATGACAACCATCCTAGGAAATTCTAGGAACTGAATTTCATACATCCAGAAGATACCTAGCTTAGGAAAAGCTGGTTTAGGTCTTCTCAGATGCCATATGTTGCCTTTATGATTGTTCTGTAAGTAGAATCTAGAAAGCTTTGATTTTTCTTTTTTCCTGATCAAGAGAAAATTCACAGAACTACCAAGGACCTTTTGAACATTAATGGGAATGAAGCAGCTGGCTTGGAGTCCAGGAAGATAGAGATGTACATCTATGGGAAGGGATCATAATTGTCCTTTTTGAAAATTAGTAATCTCCTGTCCATGCTCTGAATCTATTCTTTAAACCTTTCATTTAGAATTTTTGATAGTCTTGCCTAAGAAATCAGGCAGAAGCAATTTGTATTATTATGGTTCGTTGCAGAGTTAGCCAGATGTTTAGACTGGATTTGGCATTTTTATCCAGCTATCATGTCCTTCCCAAGACTCTGGGATAGGCAGAACTTGTTCTATGATGAAGTTAAAGTTAAAGTATTATCACAAGATGTCTATTATGATGGTGATGATTTATAAACTAATCTCACATTGTGCATGAAAAATACAGAATAATATCAACCATTAATATTGTGGAAAAAACACTGCAAAAAACCCTGGGAAGCCATATAGTTGCCAATAGATTGAATTCATGGACATTGATTGCACACATTGCCCAAATAAGGATCCCCAGAAGAAGTTGTAGATATTTAGCAAGTTTTAAAATTTTATCTGACAGATTTCTAAGAGCCCTAAGCAAGATGGCATTTCTGTCATTCAGATTGGAGGTGACAGGCTGCTTTGGTCCAGCCACTTCTCTTTGGCCCTTAAGTGTCATCTGGGTGTTTATGAGCTGAAGGCAGAAGCTGCTTTCTTTGAAGCAAAACAGGTGCTGGAATGGATCAGCCCTCCTTGATGTTTCATTTTGAGTATTCCTGTCACTATCTTCACTCAGATAAAGTACTGGGGCAGATAACTTTTGCAGGGTCCTTGTGCATGCTGTTAAAATAACAAACATGTCTTTTCATTATATTTACTAGGTCTATTGATTAGGATACTTTTGCTGTCAAGTAGATTTATTTTACTAAGTTTATTAATGAGAATACCTTTTCTCTCAATTATATAAAAAATTGCCAAGAAGACCGACAACTTCAATAATATTGTGTACTTTATTGGTAAGTTATCCATCTCTGTACTGCATAGAAATAAGTCCTGTCTCTGAGAACAATCCTCTGTTTAGAATAATAATGGGTCATTGTAACCAAAAATTAAAAGAAAAAAGAAAATATTGAAGATACTGTCTCTTCTTTCTTCCTTGTTTAGAAATTCTCACTCCTGTCTGTTTGAAAAGCTGGTGAGACCAAGGGATGTCTGCAATTTGTATCGAATTAATATGTAAAAATGACTTGGAAACATATTTTTTTCTACCATATTCATATTATGTTGCTTGCATTGTATCTTCACCCCATGAGCAAGATAATCTGAATTTGTGCTAACAAGTATATTCTTTGTTGGCCAATATATTACAGATAGTCCTCGACTTACAAACACAACTGAACCCAACATTTCTGTTGCTAGGTGACACATTTGTTACATAAATTTTGCCCAATTTTGCCCCATAGTTGTTAAGTGAATCACTCCTAATTAGTTGTTAAATTAGTAACATGGCTGTTAAGTGAATCTAGCTTCCCATTTACCTTGCTTATCAGAAGGTCACAAAAGGGGATCACATAACTCCAGAATACTACAACTGTCATAAATATGCCATGACATAAACAAGATGTTGAGACTCTAGAAAGAGGGCAGAGAAGAGCAACAAAGATGGTTAGGGGACTGGAGGCTAAAACACATAAAGAACGGTTGCTGGAATTGGGCATGTCTAGTTTAATGAAAAGAAGGACTAGGAGTGACATGATAGCAGTGTTCCAATATCTCAGGGGT
Source organism: Oxyrhabdium leporinum (assembly GCA_032468155.1). NCBI lineage: Eukaryota > Metazoa > Chordata > Lepidosauria > Squamata > Cyclocoridae > Oxyrhabdium > Oxyrhabdium leporinum. The sequence goes on from JANHFL010000167.1 coordinate 6,399, forward strand.
TGCCACAAAGAAGAGGGGGTCAAGCTATTCTCCAAAGCAGCTGAAGGCAGGATGAGAAGCAGTGGGTTAAAACTAATCAAGGAGAGAAGCAACCTAAAGCTAAGGAGAAATTTCCTGACACTTAGAACAATTAATCAGTGGAACAACTTGACTCCAGAAGTTGTAAATACTCCAATTGTCTCTCCTGTGGACCTTCATGATCTAAGCTATCTATGAAGATAACTTAATTAAGCAAGTGATAATCCAGGACACTAACTGGTTTTTATCACCATTACCTATTTCCTTTACTAACATATTGGGAAGATCTTTGTAAGAAACTTTTGGAACTATGTAGTAAATTATGCATATTAGAATGTTTCCTATAATCACTGGATGTTTGTAAGAAGAGATTGGATAACCCTTTGTCTGAAATGGTACAGGGTTCCTGCCTAAGCAGGGGGTTGAACTAGAAGACCTCCAAGGTACCTTCCAACTCTGTTATTCTATTCTATTCTAATATGAGTCAGTTGCCAAGCATCTGAATTTTGATCATGTGTCCATAGGGAGATACTGCAACAGTTATAAGTGTGAAAAATGATCATAAGTCACTTTTTTTCAGTGCACTTGTAACTTGGAATGGTCACTAAATGTACTGTTGTATATTGAGGACTATATTTGCTGACCAGCTTTCTCTGTTAACTCTGTGGATCACACTTCAAAAGAAAGTTTCAAACAATTTTGTGTAAATGCAAAAATGATCATTTAGGATGATCTAGAAAAGAAGTCTTAAGCTAAAAGAACTGAGTCACTTTAGTCCTGGCAGAAGAAGATTGAAGAGGTTTATGATTCTTCCATTTCTCAAGTGTCTGAAAAGATGCTATATAGAAGAAAGCCAAAACTCGGTCTATGATGTATCCAAGAATAAAACACAGTCTCATATTGCAGGAAGGCTGATTCTGTTTAAATATTAAGAAAAGCTTTCAAAAGATGAGAGAGTTTCAGAATGAAATGAAATATTATGAGAAGAGGTGAGTTCCTCTTTATTAGATGCATTCAAGTAGTGGCAGTACCATTCAAGTATTAATCTGTTGGGGATGCTTTAATCTGAATTCCTGCAGGGAGATGGACTTTCTGACTTCGGTTGATCCCTCATAACCTACAACTCTTTCATTCATCTGTGATGAATCTAACTTCATGGATATGAGTAAGAAGGGAAGTGCAAGACCTATGTTGCGAGACAAGCAATAAGGCTTTGATCTGCATAAGATATAACACAGCACACAAGTCGAAATAGCCAGGCAAGGGAAAAATAGCTGTAGTTCAGTCATTCCTTTGGATTGTGATGAATTCCCAGAGACTGAAATAGAAAATCTCTGTTCGGCTTTCCTGATAATGTTCTTCGAAAATTCTCATGTTGGTGCTGAAATGAACAGAGACAAAGAGGAGGAATTGGTAAAGTTAAATTTCCAGATTAGAAAATTCCCACTTACAATACAACACATTTTTGTTCCTCATTTCTTCCTAGATGAGAGAGTCTTAAAAGCATCTTAAAGTTTATGTTAAATCCCTTGGTAGGACATGCCATTTCTTTCAAAAACACAAGTGGTTTGGTGACATCCTCAGCATGCATTAGTTATCACTCAAGTACCTTGGGGGAATTAACTGGAGGTGGAAAAGAAAAACATTCATTTGGGTACTCCAGAATATATTACTTGAAGGGTTATTTCATTTTTTTATTGGACATTTACAAGCTATTGGATTTATCTCTGATTAATTACTCCAGCTTCCTCTTTCATCTTGGCACAGCTGGGCAATGCAATAACCTGGAGAAAGAAGAAATAATTCCCTGTGGATTTCTTGAAGTAGTTCGGCCAATAAAGATAATCATTATTTCTTGAAGTAGTTCGGCCAATAAAGATAATCATTTATTAGTAGATGTTATAAAATATAATGATATTATATTGTGCTTATCCCCTGTTCAAATACTAGGAATTGCTGCTTCATTAGAGAAAAATGTATAGTGTATCTTTTCATTGAGATTTTGATCTATTGTTTATTTTTCAAGACTTGCTAATATTTGGATAAGAATATCCCTTTTAATTCAAAAGAAAAAGAAAAAAAAATCATGTGCTTTTACAGAAGCCCAAATTTTAATTAACTGTTCATTGGCATTCTGACTTCCTGATGATGCTCCCTAACTTTTCTTTCTAATAAATTACTCTAAGTTTCTCCAGTCAATTCACTCCTCAGCCAGTCAAGTCGCTAGCACAGAATTATCTAGATATTTAATTACCCAAGCATATTTTGTAGTATAATACCCATTATTCAAGTTTGGTTTGAATTCATCATTCAGATCTGTTAAATGGAATTCAGTATATCATTTTAGATGCTAGATTCTTTTTCATATATATCATATGCTGAATGTATAATAAAGAATAAAACATTCATGCAAACATTCAAGTAAAACTCAGCATTATGTTTAACAGACACAAGCGGAAACTTTTCTTTCTGATTGATTGATTCAGTTTAAATTATAGTGGTGGACACTGAATTTTTAGACATTTAAAATAGGGTGGGAACACCACTTCCAAAAAAATTCCTAAGTTTTATTTAAATGCATAATAAAGAAAATATCTTAGAACAGTTTTCTGGCTGTTTAAAGTTCTATGCATACAGTAAGTTTGCAATTAACAGATTTGTATGAGAGTTGACAAATGTACTGAGAATTTTATTAAAGGGGACAAAAAAAGTATGGTTCCCTGATTCTGTTGCCTAAAATGAAAAAAATCCTGAGAAAACCTTTGAAGACCCATTAATTTCGTTTCTCTCTCCATCCATGGGTAATTTTGAGGGGAAAAGAATTATAATAAACCACAAACCTATTTACAATTGAAATCATCCTTTGTCAGCCTCGAGAGTGGCTTGTGAGAATATGCTTAAATTTTCAAGTTTAATTTGTGAAATAATTCCTAGAACTTGCTGTTACAGACTGCTTGTTTATAACAAAGGTAGTCATTTCTCAGGTAGATCAGTGGCTTCATTTTGGAAGCACTGAAGGAATTTCCACTTAACCTCTTCTGATCAGTCAGGATGTGAGGATTGTCATGATAGTCATTAGAATGATGGCCTGTTTATCATGCTGTCTTGACAGTTAGCTTACCAAGGTGATAAGTGTCTGTGAAATACCATTGACAGTAGAGAGAGTAATCGGATAATTAGGTTTAATCAAGAGCAGGTGGCAGTGGATAATATTGGGCAATGATAAAACTCCTTGAAGTCCAATCTGTAACACACCAAGCTGTGTTAAGCCATCTTAAGAGGAAAGATGGATGATTGGTTCTCAGAGTAATAATGCTATTTCTTCCTCATGGTTCTAAGGGTGAGGAATTAGATGAAATCAGAGTTTAGATTCTCTTTATTATTATTGCAAATATTTTCCTTACACAATATCAGATTCTGGTGATGGACAGTATAATATCTTGTGGACAAAGACATTAAGAATACTTGATGAGTTTCATGAGACTATCATGAGAAAATATCACCCTACATTAGATTAGGTTTGTTTTTTGTTCCAGCAGAGACTTCAGTAGAATTTCCTATACTAAACTTTTGTGATAAGGGTTTGATTCTTTTTTTTTCTTTCTTTTAATGCTGTGCTTCAAGAAAATACAAACTTCTGAAATCATATTACAAAATAATGCCTTTCCGTGTGCAGGCTCTACATATTAGGGAAATAAATCTTTGGAAAGATGTCCTCCTTCAGAACAGGACACAAAGATTGAAAAGTAGATGCTTTATGGATTTGCTGAAGATTGGGATATGGGATGAAGAGTTAAATTTGTTTATACTTATGAAGGGTGAATGTCTCTTCTTTATATTTTATTTATTTATTACATTCACCCTTTTCTTTTTCTTCTGTCTTTTCATTTTATTTTCTTTCTCTAATTTTAATTTGTATTAGTTTCAACTTCATATATATGAAGTATATATATGAATAAATGAATGAATGAACGAACAGGAAATAATATATTTTTGACATCTTTTTACTAAAGCAAGAAACTGAGTTTGATGTCAGATGTCTGATTCAGAATTTATTTAGGTTCTGAAATAGACACTGCATTTGCAGCCTAGTATAGTTAGAAGGACTGACGTTTGCACATGTAAAGTTCATTTTAAATATATGTAGTTTAATGGGTGTCCTGTTACTGCAGGATAGGATCAAGCCAACTATGGAGAACATAATCATGTTACGTCTAATAAAGTGGAGAGGTACAATTTTGCATAATCATTAGATGAAAACAGAGTTCCAATTTGCTCTCTTTCTGAGTTCAACTGGCTCTACTGGCACTACTAACAATGTATCCAGGAAACAAGGCCTTTAATACATTCAGCACCACAGGAATAGTTCCAGGAATATAGGCTCGTTTTTAGGACCTTATGAAAGGCTAACAAGGTTGAGGAACATTCTGATGTCCAAAGGGAGGATGCTCCACAAAGCAGGGACCACTGCAGAAAGAACTCATCTTCTGCTCCCTACCACCAGCCAACACTCTTTGACTGACAATATCTTCAGCATGCCCATTCTGTTCTACCTGGTTGGAGAGATTCTTGGAAAAAGGCAATCCCTCAGGTACCCCGGTCCCAAGCTAGCTGGGTTTTAAAGATAGCCACTAGCACCTTAAATTGCACCTGGAAATGCACTGTTACCAGTGCAGCTCATGCAAGAGCTGGGGAACGATGCAGGGGAAAGCATTATTAAATGTGCAGACAAAGTTTATTTAGAAAACTCCATCATCACAGATTCATCACTATCATCTCACAGTCATGGGTCTAGTAACATCCAGTCCATAGTTTAGTTTCAGCTAGGATACTTAAATGGCAGCAGGAGCAACAGAAAACAGTATTTTAGCAGCTTGTCAAACCACTCCTGTCAGAGATTTGTTTTTCCCAACCTGAAAATATCATACCTTTTTTTTTCCTTTTCTCAGTTAAAGGGCAGGCTTTCTGGGGTTATTTCTTGGAGAACTGTAGCACCTTTCAACATTAAGATAAAGCTGGCATTTTATTCTAGAGCTGCCTAATGATTTTAAGTGATATCGCTGGGATTTATATCACTTTAGGGAACTGGTACTTGATAGTTCTTAAGTGTTTACCTATATTTAGCCTTCTACAATTTTAAAAAGTTGACACAACAACCAATGTCTTATGCATATATTAGTATGCATGTAGATCACTGCACAAGTAGTTTCAAGTACTCAATAGACTGAAACTCCCTGTTTAGGAGAAAGTGGACAGCTCTGGGCTCATTATACAACATGCAAATATTTATCTTCATTTGTTGATACCCTGCAGCTTATGTAGAGTCTTGTGCATAGAAGATGATTTGCTTGCAAGAGTCAGATGACCAACACTTGTCACAATATTTGTCTCGTATTATTTTATTTTGTGCATCTTTTGTTACTTATCTTCTATTTTCTATATTGCATCATATGCCTAGAAGAAAACCATATGGGTGGAGATTCACACCAGAAAAATCTGCTGGCCTTATCTTGTACAAATTAAATGGAAAGAAAATTCTGGGTCTGAATATATTTTTCTTAAGGAAGGATGCAATATTTTGTAATTTTGTAATTTCCTGCTGTACTTTTTGAACCGATTCTAGACATAGGTACATTGTCCTTAGAGAACTACAATAGGGGTTGTGTTGTTGGTTTGGAATGCATATAATACCAGTGCTCCATTAGCTGCATTGGCCCTGTAGGCTTCCAAGTACAATTCAAGGTGCTAGTTACTATTCATAAATTCCTTACTAATGTTGTTGTTGTTATTGTTAGTTGCGAAGTCATGTCCGACCCATCTCAATCCCATGGACAATGTTCCTCCAGGCCTTCCTGTTGTCTACCATCCCCTGGAGTCCATTTAATCTCATGCTGTCTGCCTCAGTGATTCCATCCAGCCACCTCATTCTCTGCCACCCCCTTCTTCTTTTGCCCTCAGTTGTTCCCAGCATTAGGCTCTTCTCCAGTGAGTCTTCTCTCATTAGGTGGCCAAAGTATTTGAGTTTCATCTCCAGGATCTGGTCTTCTAAAGAACAGTCAGTGTTGATCTCCTCTAGGATTGACCGGTTTGATCGCCTTGCAGTCCAAGGGACTCGCAGCAGTTTTTTCCAGCACCATAGTTCAAAGGCCTCAATTCTTTGGCGGTCAGCCTTCCTTATGGTCCAACTTTCACAGCCATACATTGCAAATGGGAAAACCATAGCCTTGACTATATGTGTTTTTGTTGGCAGGATGATGTCTCTGCTTTTTAGCTTGCTGTCTAGATGTGCCATAGCTTTCCTTCCCAGGAGTGAGCGTCTTTTAATTTCTTGGAGCCGAAGAAAATAAAATCTGACTACCTCCATTTCTTCCCCATCTATTTGCCAGAAATTGAGAGGGCTGGATTCCTTACTAACATAGGAATAAGTTATTGTTGGATCACCTTTCTCCAATTGTTTCCACATTAGATCTGTCAGGGTGGTAATGGTTCAGGTTCTGTCTATTAAGCAGTCCCATCAGGTAGAACCCAAGAACCGAGCCATTTCTGTTACAGTCCCTGCCCCCTGTGCCCCAAAATTGTTTGGGCCTGATGCAGCTTGTAAATATTTACCTTCATTAGCTGACACCCTGGACTTTATGTACAGTCTTGTGCCTAGAAGATGATTGGTTTGCTTTGTAAGTTGCTTTGTAAAACTTTGATGACCTGATGTTCTCCTACGCATGAGGCCTGCAGATTAGGTGAACCCATCATTGTGTTTCTCTCTGACATAATGGGGGTTATGTGGCTTGTCTTAAATTGCCCATTGGTGCCATTGCACTATTATGGTGCTGTTGTGTTTTATTATTTTTATTATTTTTCTGTTACTGTTACTGTTACTGTTACTGTTGCTGTTGCTGTTACTACTACTACTACTACTACTACTACTACTACTACTACTACTATTATTATTATTATTATTATTATTATTATTATT
>JANHFL010000168.1:0-11613 GCA_032468155.1 Oxyrhabdium leporinum
GGGCAGAGTGGGTGGGGCCAGCCAGGAATGGGATTTGGGGGTTCAGCAATCCCCACAGAATCTTTGCTAAGGGTTTGCCTGAAGCCCCCGTGAACCCCCAGCAGCCCACCTCTGGACTTAATAACATTCTTCTGGAACTAAGTCAACTTCACCTTCTATTGCCAGTGGCTTATTTCCAAACTAATGATACCAAGGAAAGCAAACATAGAACTCTCAATTTGGATTGGCCGGAAAAGAGATCCCAAACAAGGAAAAATAAATAAATAGAAGAGAATATATATAACTCGGGGTTAAACTGTGCAATCCTTGGTACTTTCTAAGCTTTGTCATTTGCTTGTAGTCATTTCATTACTGAACTAGGCAATAGCATCAGTGCTAATGAGTGTGGGGTTTGCTCCTTGTTTATATACAATAGCTTGTCCTGCTTATGCTGCTGTGAGTGTGGTTTTCTCCTCGGTAGTTGATTAATGTATTGTTTTCTGCTTCATTGGTGTTGTTTGTCTGTTTAGCTGAAACCGCACTCACCAGCACTGATGAGGTTAGCTAGTCAGGTAATGAAACAAGCAAGCAATCAAACTAAAAGAGCACCAAGGACTCTACAAGGAAAAAAGAAGAAGTACTCTACATTTTTCCACGGAGAATTGCTATGAAAGATTTAAAGTGGGGAAAGGTTTTTTAAAACATTGGAAAAGTCAACTATTTTCTCCTTGCTTTCCTTATCTCATCTCCCTAAGTGTGTTACACATGCCATAATTCTACTGTATACATATCACCTTCATGTGTCACAAAATAAACACTTCTCATATGGAATCATATTTTATTTTTTTACATTTTTGAAATATTTTAGTTGCCTTATTTTAATTGTGATGCTTCTGACACGAATCACTCAACCTGTACCCAGGTCCATCTTTCTTCAATATAACATCCAGTTACAAAGTACTCTTACAAATCTTAAATCTTAATAAATATTTTTTGCTGGATGTTTTAAATAAAAAAATAGTATTCAAATGATTTTTTTTTAAAAAAATTCTTCTAAAGCAGAAGGTTAATTCATCTTAAATATTCATTTTTGTGGCTGTTGCACATTTGTCTTCTGTTACAATGAGACATGACCATACTGTTTGGTCTGTTTATTTACTCCCGTGTGTTTTGCACTTACAGATCCTACCAGTGGTGCTGGCTTCCAATGTCCATGGGATCAAAATTCCTAAACATTACGACTCTATTCTTTTCTCCTGCCCAAGGAATTCAAAGAATTTAATCCATAGAGCAGAGGTGTCAAACTCAAGGCCCAGATTCTGTCCATGGGGTACTTAGATCTGGCCCACGGGCCCGCCCTGGAAACAGCGAAGAACCAGCCTGCGTGCCTCTGCCAGTGAAAACAGAGCTTGGGAGGGCCTAGCATGGCCTACCCGGGCTCCGTTTTTGGCTGCGACGGCCTCCTGCAGCTCTCTGCCAACAAAAATGGAGCTTGGGGAGGCCACACGTGGCCCACCCAGGCTCTGTTTTCAGCCGCAACAGCCTCCTGCAGCCCTCTGCCAGTGAAAAGAGAGGCCGGGTGGGCCGCATACGGCCTCCCTGAGCTACGTTTCCACTGGCAGAGGGCTACAGGAGTCCCTCACAGCCAAAAACTGAGCCTTGATGAGTGACGTTGAGCTGGCCACGGCCACCCTAGCCACGCACACACCCCCGGAGGTCAAGCACAACGCTGATGTGGCCCTCAATGAAATCGAGTTTGACAACCCTGCCATAGTGGGATACACACGCACACATACACCCCTTTCTGACTTTCAAACCATGAGACTATTTCACCACAAAGGCACATTTTTTTCATTATAGTACAGAAATGCCAGACTAATGGTTCACTCTTCACTGTGTTGTTTGTTCTGACGTACCACTGCTTTTACCCAAATCCAAGAAACCACCCATGAGCTTCACAGCAGACAAAGAAAGAAAACTAAATTTACACAAATATCTTCAAATTTGTTGACGAGTAAGTCTGTTTTATTTTGCTATTCTTTATAGCACAGCTTGGGCCAGGCCCTGGTGGGCATTGTGTTATTTGCAATAATATTATATATAATATAATACTATAATATATAATATTGGAAGAATGGAATTCTGCATTGGTTGTTGTTGTTACCTTTAATTTCATAAAGCAGGCAGGGAGGATTTAAATAGTTTTACTTGCAATCCCACAGCCTACCTTCATGCATGTCCTCGCTTGTTCTGTAAACCATATTATTTTCTCCACGACAACTAGTTATAAATGTAAGTTATAAACAAATAAGGCAATTGATGACATGGAATTATATTTGGCCTACTGTGTTTGTGAAAAAGGAGAGAATTTTCCTGCTGTCAGTGGAATTCCTAAAATCTGTTCATTTTGAAGAGCAACAGAAGAAACTGGACTATGAATGTATACAGGTAATAGATGTTTAAGTCCCACTTGACGTACAAGCACAATTGAGTGAAAAATTTCTGTTGCTAAGTGATACATTTGTGAAGTGAATTTTACCCTATTTTATGACCTTTCTTGCCACAGTTGCTAAGTGAATCACTGCAGTTGAGTTAGTAACATGGTTGTTAAGTAAACCTGGCTTTCCCATTGACTTTGCTCATCAGAATGTCATAAAAGGTGATCACATGACTCTGGGAACTGCAACCATCATAAATATGAGTCAATTGCCAGGCATCTGAATTTTGATCACATGACCATCGGGATGCTTCAACGGTCATACATGTGAAAAACAGTCATAAATGCCGGTGTAACTTCGAACAGTCATTAAATGAACTGTTGTAAGACGAGGACTACCTATATTATATTTCGAATGAATTCCAAATAGTTTTGAACTGGGGTTTGGGTTTGTGTGGGGAGGCTTCATCCATACAACATATTGAACCTGGTTAAGAATTAATCCATTTGGAAGAGAGGCAGAATAGACTGAATCACGATGAACCAAATAAACCTGTTCACATAAGACACTAAGAGGTTTACATCTCTGTGGTTCTCCACAACATAACCTGATTAGATGCATTGCATGACTACAGCCCCTGCATCTGTCCTCTTTCTGACTGAATACATATTTTTTTTTATTTGTTAGATTTATCTCCTGCCATCTTTCCTCCAGAAGTATTGCATAGACGTCTCTTTTTCCATTTCCCCCCACAATGACCCTACAAGATGGACTGAACTAACAATTTGTCAATTTTCATGGATGAGCATATGCTTGAACCTGGGATTTCCCAATCCTAGTCCAAAATTGTGACCCCTAAATCATACTGGCTGTCTGGCCATAAGGATGCATAATTTGAGGATAGTGAAAATACATTAACCTAAATACACTGAAAAGTAAGTCTTCTTTAATTGCCTTCAGCTCTCTTACAAAATACTGATATTCAGACTCTTTGTATTCATTTAATGCATTACCTGCAGAGGTTGAACATTACATAATACATAATATTAAACTCTTCCCATTGTCTCCCCTCATATTTTGAAAGTTTAATTTGAAAGCCCAACCTTACAGCAGTTAATTTCGATTCTAAGAAATGTGATTTATGGTTTTCCACCTCTTTCAGTCTATGAGATGTTCACTTCTTCTTATCATCGCTTTGGTGGTGATTCATATTTCATAATCAACATTGAACACTTAGTGATCAGTTGTCAGATCAACGTGAATCAGAATGATGAAAGAAGCACTTGTACACTGCAGCGATTGTGATGACCTATTAAGTGCTTCTCTTACACAACTTGGCCAACTGTCAAGAGGGATCATTAAGCCATAAAAGTGTTTTGAAGTTCCAAACTGTGAGTGAGAGAGAGACAATGGTTTACAATAGACCATGCTCTTGGGACATCTCACTCAGATTACATCTTCCTGTTGGATAGTTTCTGCCAGGACTAAGTGATCCTTCTTACTTAAGGAATTGATGATATTAACCAACCTTAGCTGACCTAGAAAACTAAGCAGCCTGATTAGAGTTTGGGTCCAGAAAATCCCAAGGCATTCTATTCTATTCCTATTCTATTCCATTCCATTCCATTCTATTCTATTCTATTCTATTCTATTCTATTCTATTCTATTCTATTCTATTCTATTCTATTCTGTTTTCTATTCTGTTAGAAATACCACACATGTAACTGGAAGCCTGAGTTGCCTTGAGTAGATGGGGCTGGGTTAGATATCTTCACACAATGAGCCATTTAACGTTACAACACCGTTAAGGTTTCACTTTCTAATAACATTCCTATAGTTGACATTGCACCCAATGTTAATCATATTGTTTCATTGATTTTATTGTCATGCTCTATATTCTGTTATTTTGTTTTTAATGATTGTAATTAGCCTTTGGAGCTTACAAAAGAAAGGGCCATAAATTATATACACATACACAGCAAGGGGTAGGTGAGTTAAACTGCTGGAGGTATTAAAATATCAAGATCAAATTACAAATTATGTTATATGTAGCTGGAGAGCAAGGAGAGGAAGGAGCTGGGAAGATTGCTAACCAGGGTCAACTGCGTTGGGCAAATTCAGCATCAATGAATTTGTCTTCATCATATCTATCAGTTTAAGCAAAATGTTGAGTTTAAAACGGTGTTCAACTATGTTTCCAAAATTAGGAATTCATATCTGCTCAATGGTGTCATATAAATAAAACTCTACTGAAGAAGCAAGGGATATTTTGCCCAAAAGAGCAGTGTGATTAAGTGAAGGAACAAAGTTTACTACAGAAAGGGGGAAAAAAAAAGTCTAATGCTTCATAGCTGCTCTTTAGAAGTGACTTTCATCTGGGTGTCCTCTGAAATATAAGTAAGTCAAAAATATAAGCAAGTCAAAATGTTCTGCAGACAGGTACTGTAATCACACACACACACACACATTATACACACACACACACACACACTGTGTGTGTGTGTGTGTGCGCACAACACACAGAGACAGACGACAAATAGACCGTTCATCACTCAGCCATTCAGAACAGTTGCATGCCAATTAGTAAAAGTGATCTTTCTGGGAAAATAACAACAACAACAACAACGAAATATCAACCACAACTTTGGCCTTAAAGAAAGAAGGGGGGTGGAAGGGGAGAACTACTGAATTGTGTCTAGTTTTGTTTAGAGCCAGAGGTGTTTCTAAAAAAAAAAATGCAAACGCATACGCATAACAAAATACTGATTTATGCAACTGTCAGTTCTGAATGCGTGCAACACAACTTTTTTCAGATTGAATCCCATTGATTTTCTATAACAGTGTCAGGTAGTCAGTGCATCACAGCAATGAGGACTGTAATAAATAATCCTGTTGGAAAGCACGTGATTCTCCTTACCTTAAAAGCATAGGGGGACATCTTGCTCACTCATTTCTTGCAGCTTAAGCTGCAGGGTCGTTGTGATTCGGGGTTGCTGTTGTCTAAAAAAAATACATTCCTTCATTTCCCTATCTGCATTAGCAATTTGGGTGGCATGCTTTATTTTCCCTAAAGAGTCCTTGAATATAACTTGTTCGTTATAAATATCATTATACTTACGAAACATGAAGAGGTTTTATAAATGAATTCTCATCCGCTTGTGGTTGAGAAGTCATTTTAACTGGGGAAAGGGAAGAGAGCCGGTGAAAAACTGGAGCTTTCAAAGAATTGTTGCGGATGAGTAATTGTGGGGAAGAAAGAAGGAAAAGAAAAGAAGGAAAGAAAGGGAAGAAGGGAGGGCAAAAGAAGAAGGGGACGGCGGAGATAAGGTGGCTGGATGGAGTCACTGAAGCAGTCGCCCTGAGCTGAAATGGACTCCGGGGGATGGTAGAGGACAGGAAGGCCTGGAGGAACGTTGCCCATGGGGTTGCGATGGGTCGGACACAACTTCGCGACTAACAACAACATCTACAGTTGAACCAGTTAAAATAGCAGGCTGTGTATTTAGATGACTTGATCCAAACATTCAAGCAAGGTCAAAAAAAAAGAATCCTCCTCACTTGCCCTGCTGTCTCCTGAATAGCATTGTGTGGCTTGGACCAAAAGGTAAAAGGGAAGGTGGAGCAAAGCACAGGAATGGCTTATATATTTTGTCTAAGGACAATTCAAAACCTAGAATTGACTCATCGGAAGTCCCAATGCCTGATTCCTAGGCTTCCCAGGATAAAAACGTCCGGCTTTGTGCCAAAAGTAGGATCAGAAATTCTCTATAAAATCTAAATCCAGCCACACCAGGAAAACATTAAGAGAATCTGGATGAAGGCACATTTATGGGCAAAAGAAAATCAAAAATCAAAGTGGAAGCCCTGCCTGTATGACTGAAGCAGACAAAACATTTTTTTTTAAGTGCCAAGGTCTTGTTAATGGTCGCCCCCTATTTATGTAATTTCCTCCATAAGGAAAGCGAGACTACCCAAATGTTCAGTGGGCGGAGACAAGCAATGGAACTGTTCCTATACTAGTTGACTCTAAAGTTATTTTCAATCCAAAAGTAACGGTTTATAATTCCACTCCTTTTATTTTAAAGTCTTGATTTTTTTTGATTTTTTTTTTTTTAGGAGTTTCATTACAAAAATTAAATTGGCACGTATTCTTTGCGATTGAAGCTTTTTAGAGTTAACATGATTTTCGGTACATTTAAAATTATACACAGAAATATGTTTGTGAACTCAGTATTCCAGGAACTAGAGTGAAATGAAAATATCTATCTAACAGCAGACCTGAGAAGTAAAACATGAAGCATATACCTCCACGAATAATTCCCCAATGTGGTAGTAGATACAGGCAAGTCCTTGAACGTTATCGGGATTTCAGCTAGGTGATTTATGGAAATGTTTAAAATCCTGAAGACAAATAGAAGCGATTGTTGCTCAAACACTTTTTTTAAAAAAAAGGTAACTTAAACGAAAGGAGGCAAATATAGATGATCAAATAACAGACAATTAATGCAATACAAAATGCAATTTTCCTGACAGTCTGTAATTCATGACTTCGCAGAAAATAGATTATCTCAAATGATTAATTGCTGCAATAACTGTAAGATCAAAAGTTTATCTAATAGAACTAATACCATTGGGGAAAATGAATTCAGCATTGCAGGCAAAATGAACATATTCTGCTACCAATGAAAATTTATGGAAATAGTCAGCCAGATGTTTCTGGAGAGTTCATAAGCAGGATAAAAACATGCTCCCTCTAGAGATAATATATAAATTATGCTGGGAGTTACGAGTTTCCCACAGAAAAAAATGCTGATCACATCAACAATCCACCTAGCACTAAGTCCAAGAAACACAAAATAAGGTGCCTGCAAGCCACAGGAGAGATTTAAAGTACAATGGGTATAAGAGAAAATTGCATTTTAGTATCATCAAAAGACAATCAACTGTTTAACATGACTTCCTTCTGCACTGCAATAAAAGTTTTGATATAGTTGCACCATATTAAGGGTCTGAGAAATTTTTGCTATGTTTGAGCTTGGAAATCAGAGAAGTAAATGTGAAACTTTTGATAGGCTTATAGTCTATGACTTTATCCAGTTCCATGTACTTATTTAACTGCCATTAAAGATTCTGAAAAAAAAATACCTATCATTTCTGATTCTATTTTCTATGAAAGATTGTTCATGACCTGAAAATTCCTTTTATACACTGATCATGGCTAACATGTTTCCCTTCAGCCTTTTCTTCCCTAGAACAAATATAACAAGACCGTCAGCATATCCTCATAGATATGTCCCCACATCCTATGTCTTCTTTGTTGAGTTCCTCTAAGCCTCTCTGATGAGTCAATATTCTTTTGGAAATGTGACCAGTATGGTTTCAAGAAGTGCTTGAGTAGAGAAGAAAAATGTCTTCATGTTTCTTTGATATAGCAACTCAGAATTGTGTTAGCCTTCTAGCAGCTTTCTCACACTGCATATGCACCCAGCTTGTTGTATTTCTTATCTATTTCTTGTTATCTTGCTGTCTACTTACTGCCTTGCTCAGAATGATTGAGCTTGAAAAATTTAACCATATTTCCCTGATTCTTCTTATTAGTTGACCTTATTAATAAAAATATATTTTTATCAATTATATGAAGTCTCCAACAAGTCAGTCACAATAGGGAAAGATCTATCTTGTGCAGCCAAGCCACCTAACTGGTATTTTTTTTTCCTTTTAACGACCCTGTAATCCCTTGCATTGGGATGGAATCGAAGTGACTGAATGGAGCTGAACGTTTACTGGCCAGATGCCCTTCCTGATGACTATACGGAGTTCACAGCAGATATTTTCTCTTTGCACCCAGAGAGAGAAATATTTGTTACTACCTAGGATCGAACTCACAGCCTCCTGATTGTGAGGCAAGAGCTCCACCTCTAGGCCACCACACTACTCACCTAACTGATATATTTATTGGTTTTTAAACAAGTAGCATTTAATTTATCATGTTTAATACTGGGCTCCCTTTAATTCTGGTACTTAATCATCAATTCTGGGAATAAAGAAAAATATTGTTTCTTTCCTTCATCAGTTTTAATTGCCTTTCAGAAAAATAAATGTAACTATTTTAGGAATGCTTCATATGTGATGAAAGACTTAGTTATCCCGGGTTTATATTCTAAAGGTGGTATGACTGGGCTATTTTTTTTTATTTTTTATTTTTTGCTACTTGGAGAAAAATACATAAATGTGACTTTCTGATTTTGAAGCCAGTGATTGTAATGATCAAGGAAGGAATCCATGCAGGTGAGATAATTCTCTCTAAGCTCACAATCCATTTTATGACTGTTGAATTATTTTAAAGTGCAGTATAAATCCTAAATAATATCTTATAATTCCCTGCATTCTTAAGACCCATTACAGACTAATCAATACATATTATCTCTTTATGGATAACAGCACACTGTGTATACAAACATTTGCAGATCTGCCTCTAGATCAGGGGTGTTAAACTCAAGGCCTGCGGGTTGAATCCGGCCTACTGGGTGCTTAGATCTGGCCCACGGGGCCACCCTGGAAACAGCAAAGGTCTGGCATATGGTGCCTCTGCCAGCTTAAACAGAGCCTGGGAGGGATGTGTGTGGCCTTCCTGGGCTCCATTTTCGGCCTCAGTAGCATCCTGCAGCCCTCTGCCAGCCTTCATTTCACACAAGTGACATCACAAGTGACATCGAACTGGCCATGAGTGATGCCGACACGAGCCTTCATTTCACACGAGTGACGCTGAGCTGGCCACGCCCATCCTGGCCATGCCTACCCCAGCCATACCCACCCCAGCCCCTCGAGATCAAACATAACCCTGATGCGGCCCTCAATGAAATTGAGTTTGACACCCCTGCTCTAGATCTTCTGCACTTATGTCTAGCACATTTTGACTTGTATATACTTTTACTCCTGTTTTTCCGCTTCAAGACCATACATACAAGCATACAAACATACATACATATTTCATCAGGATTACATATTTCTAAATACATTCCTTTCTCTATTTCATTAATGCCATTTCTATTCATTCACTCACTTTCCCTCCTGCTTCCTACCTTAAAGTTAGGTGTTTACAGTTAGATTATTTCCATCTAACAAAAAAAGGAAAAATTACCCAAATAATTTCTTATTAGTAAAATAAATTATTACACCTAGGTGTTCTTTTATTTGCGTATCTGTAGGAAAAACATATTTTAACACAAGTTTTAATGAGTTTTCTATTGCTCTGAATATAAGGGCTTGTTGAATTAATAGTTCTCTATCTTTTAAAAATTATCGTGTGAATTTGAGCTATACTCTCTCCTTCCTGGTAACTATTCAATAATAAACCCAAAGTTGTAAAAGCTTACTGAATGCGTGGCACGTCTCCATTAAAAAAACTTTGTAGACCAATTCCAGTTTATGAGCCAGAGTGTGTGCATGAAATGCACAGATGAGCTTGACTGCCTGCGTGTGTTTGCATGTAAAGTGTTTAGGAACAAAATTTGATTATTTTTTTCCTATCATCGACTCCAATCATAAAACTATTTATTCCCCCTCTGATAAACATAAACAATTTTATTTTGCTTGAACAAAAATCAGAGCAAAGAGCAGCGCTATGAAGATACTGATGTGCTTGTACAAATAATCACAAAGTGTGTAACACATTTTGTGCTTCGCTCACTTTCTTTAGAGTTAGCAAAAGCTTATGATACAAAAAAAGAGGTGGGAGGAGGGAACCAATTTCTTCAGGGCTGATGTATCTGAAAGATGAGGTGACAGAAACACTGAATGTGAAGGGAGCTTTGTGGTTGTGTCAAGTTCTGAAGATAATTACCAGCAAGAGATGTTACATTGATTAGTAGCTGTGTGAACAGATTCCTTTTCATTTTCTCTTCCCTCTGGTTGTCTCACTGGAAGCTATCAATCTTTCTCAAGAAAGCTTGATTTAATGGTACCAAAAATAGCAAAAACTAGAATGTTTGTAATGCTTTACATACCCTGAGGATATACAATAACACTTTTAACTGAAAAGGCTTGTGGTTTCTCTAGTGTGTGTTTTCATTCCCAAGTTTCCCTTGCTCAAATACACACTTATATTCACACTTATATAAAGAATTGACCCCCAAATTAAACAGCAAAGACTACAATTCATTAAATAGAACCACATACAATGTGAAATGAGTCCTCGGGTCACAATATTTCTTCAAGACTAATATATCTCTATATTAGATTCCTATTATAACAGTTCCATTCTACAAAAAAGATAGGTAAAGAGATGGACCAAGCATAGCCTTGATGTGGTAAAAAAATTGAACATATTCTTTTGATTTTACCTCCAAGTGTCCTCAGCGACTCTCAGAAAGATTGCTAATGACCAGATGATGCAAGGAATACAATCAACCCTTCCATCATCCACCATTCATTCAGAACCGAAGAAGCTCCTTGGATGAGAAGTGAAATGTCTTCAAGGAAAAACGAAGTCCAGTTGCCTTTTGAAAAAGCACCTTTGGGACGACCTGAATGACTGAGAACCTCCAAAGACAGTTATGGGTATTCTAACAATCATTTGCTTTGTTACTCCATGCAGTTTCACATGTACTTTCAAATCTGCTTCTACCTGTTCAGGGTGTACACAACCCAACATTTTTAGCTAGGGATGAGACTAAAATGGGGTAAGTATCCTGATACTTGCACTTTCCTCCTCCTAGAAAGAGCTTCTTTAGGGAGAGGATTTATTTCTTAACATAGAAAAGTATTAAGTTGGGAGTAAGGAGGAACACATTGGAACAACATTGTCTGAGGCAATTAAGTTGTAATTGTTAACTTAGTTTCAACAGACAATATACTGACAATTTTTTCTCATGGCTCTTATTTCTGTTAGAACCAAAATCTGGTTTAGCTCCAGATTTAGCAAGGTTAATGTGACCCTAGATTCCTCCCAATTCATCAGTATTTCTTTTCTTTCTTTTTTAAACCAGTCACTACATTGGTTGGATCCTGAGGAGTGTTACCAATTTCAGTTAGTGGTACTTTTGGATCATATCTAAAGGAACACCCAATAATTTAAATAACACATCTACTTCATGTTCCTATGCACTTGGCTTAGGCTGAAAGGACCATTTTGCATTTTAGTGATGGGGGGGGGGGGGGGGGGGGGGGGGGGGGGGGGGGGGGGGGGGGGGGGGGG
>JANHFL010000168.1:11623-42036 GCA_032468155.1 Oxyrhabdium leporinum
TTAACGTCCATTTTTGATTTTTGGGTTTTGCCCCCCCCCCCATCTTGAACTAAACTTTAGAAATGACTTTCTTTTGAATTACATTTGGAAACATTTTTGTTTTTGTAGAAACTTTATAAAACTGGTAGGACGTCATTTGTCATTATATGATACAGAGGAATATTATGGATGTGTTGATTTTCAGAAATGCTACGTACTGATTATTTTACTGTTCTATGGTTGATATTGTTTTACATATTGTTTACCCATGCTGTGCTTAGCTATAAAAACACTGAATTAAAAAAATACTACTGTGACCTATTTTTTCATTTGCCCCAGTTAGAGAATATTATATTAAAATAGTCTATTGATGCTAGTGAATTTGACACTCCAGTGATACCGACATATGTAACCAGAAATAATTTTCTACTTTTGTTGGAATAAATGCAATGAGAGGTGTACATAGCTTCATTTTTCGTTAGATGTGCCTGATGATTAGAACGCTGAGGAATGTATAGAAATAGGCAAAATCATTTTGTATTTATTGATACTGAATATTCAGGATATTCAAATAGCTCCATAATTAGCACTGCTAAAATATTCAATGAAAATAATGCAGAACTAAATCTACAGGCTTACATGTTGGTGGTTTAGAAGAATGGTAACTAAAATTGGAAGCGTGGGGTTTTATTTTTAGATGAATGGTATATGCTTTGCCACGTAGCCACAGTGTCAGCTGTCACTTTATGCTTGCTTGCACTTCGCTATAATGGCAACAGACTGCCGTGAACTGTGGGGCAGGGTAATGAAAGGGGAAATGCTTGGGAAATCGAAAGTAGATGCTGTTCCTTCTTGAGAAACTGCTTCAAGGTCACCCAGCTGGAAGAAGGGGGGGGGGAATGCATACCTAAGCGCACTTGGATTGACTGTTATGAAAACCTTTTGCACAATCTGGACTCATTACACTGAGGTGGGCAATAAAAGAGCTAAGGAGGGGAAAGTAAATATAGGGATTTTGGCGTAGAATTCTCAGTTCTGGCTATGTATTACTGCAATACACTTGATCTCTAATAAAACTAAAGCTTTCTCAACAAATGGAGCCAAGGATAATTTCTTCTTAGAGGTTTAAGTTGTGGCAGGTCCAACACACAGTGAAGAAGTTAACTCACTTGCTACATTTTCAAACACAACAAACTAAACCATATTAAATTTGGGGATATAGAAGCTATACTTGCTTGCTGTATTCAGTTATGAAAAAAAATATGCATTATTTATGGCATGGCCTACTTTACTACACCGGGATAGAAAACTCTGAAGATGGAAATCAGGATGGGGCTATCTCAGTGTGAGCATGTGTAGAACATAGTTGACATCAGGCACGTACTGTGTGATACCTACTGCCATGACTATGAGCAAGCCGTGGATGTCTGAATGGATTTTACAGTTCTTGATTGCAGAAAGAAACCTAGAAGTATTGAACAATTTTCTGCATATATTAAATATTTCACCATCCATATAGAATGGAAAAGAACATCTGACCAAACTCTGAAGTAATAACCAGCAGGGAGAGGATTGATGGGAGGGCACATTTGACTATATAATAGTTAATAAAGTCTATCAGCCTGCAGTCTAACCAAAGAATTTAATGTCACAGTCCAGTATCTCTGCACCAAAAAGTCCTGTTCTTCAGTGCTAGGTCAGTTGCTGGTAAAACGTGTCATATTAGAGATTGATTATGTATGTATTGATATGTATTGATTTGGCATTTATCATGAACATCTAGCTAAGAGAAGGAGGAAAAATCCCTCTACTGTGCCGATTGATGGCCTAGTGCAGCAAGCTAGCATTAGTTGCTGGTGAAGAAGTTCATCCTCTGACAATATATTTGATAATCTTCTATTAGATCATGCTACTTCATTTTGGTGGCCAGAGTAGGGAGAGGGGGCCTTGTCAGAGAATGTTAATGTTCTCTCCATCTGAGGTAGCTGGGATGATCTTAGCCATGTTACTTGGTTCCCCTAGGTCTCTCTTTTGTGAAATTTCTTTCCAAGTGCTTCTCTAATTTTAGAAGGTGTGTTGGTTGCTTTCTATTTCTGCATATCATGCTTTTATGTTTTTACTATGGATGTTTTAGCCTTTTCTTCATGTATCGCCACGCAAGAAGCTAAACCTTTAGCAAGCAGGTAAAACAAATGCTTTTATAACGAATTAAATAAATCTATACTCATTTACATCAGGGACTTAAGTTTGTTTGCTTGTGACTTCATCTTTTAACAGAAATTTGGGTAATATACATACCAGACTTCAATTAGACACACTTTAAGAAGTTTCTTTTAAAAAAAAAATGTTTTTATTAGCTTATAATATAGCATACAAAGAAAATACAAATGTAAATAGTAGGGAAATTAGGGAAGGGAAAAGTGAGGGAAAGAAAAGAGGGCAAATTGAAAAAAAAAGACATTGACTTCCGATTCCCTTTGGTGCAGTAGAATAAGGGCATTAACATCAAACCTTAACTTTTTACTTTTACATAATAGTTTAAACTAGCCATTTCTATAACAACAAATCTAATTGGTAAAACCCAAAATCAAAGTTTCATTTTTTTTCCACCTCAAGCACAAAGTCCAAAAGTGGTTTCTTAATATTTTGTTGATGTAGTTTCAATAGAAAACAAACCAAAGTAAGAGCCTTATTGGGTTAAAAAATAGTGTTTTCAGCCCTAATTCCTTAGAATTGCTTAGAAATCCCCTCAGCAACTCCCTTTCGCAGTATGAAAAATCTTATGCACAAAAGATAATGTGAAATTTACATTAAGCTCAGAATCCCATGAAACTGAAAAGATATCCTTGAAGCCTCATGAACCATCAATTTCCTTGGAAGGAACACCTGAGAGTTTTTTAATTGTAAAGAGACATTTATCCCTAGGAAAAGAGGCCAATAACTAGTGGAAATGTTATACTCTGGATTTAAATGTGGTCATAAATGACAAGAAAATACCACAATTACATGGCAAGGTATGCACTTCATAAGCTATTTGCCTTGATTTACTTCATGCATCTGCAACTGAGCTCTATAAAAATAAATGATTAATGATGAACCAGATGACTTTATTGCTTTTGTAAAGGACATTATAACCTTTTAAAAAATCTACAGAAATAGCAGCACAACTAAACGAAGTGCATGCCGGATTCAGAACAAAATAAATTAACTCAAGATAATACACCAAAGTTGAAATTCACTGTATGCCGCTTAGATTGTCAACATTATGTGTAGTAGAAATGTCATAGCCTAACAATATGCACGATGGTGATAAAGGTGTTGATATTATGGCTGAACGTTTAAAATAATGTTTTAAGTTCTGAGTTGAATGTTTAACATCCAGAATATTTGAATCGACAGTAAACAAGTGAATTTTACTGACAGCTAGCAATGTGATTCTAGTTTATGCGCACAGGACATATGCTACATCAGCAGTAAGTAATGTTGGAGGGGATCAGGACAATTCAAATGATTGCAGACCTGGGTACATTCACTGTACAGGAATTTAGCTGTGGCCTTCAAAAGAGAATGGAAGAGCAGAAATGGTCAGTCATCCCTGGGAAAATAGAAAGCATGGAAGATTCAGAACAGTCTTGCCTTGACCTTGAGGAGCCCTGATGGTGCAGTGGTTGAAGTGCAGTATTGCAGGCTAACTCTGCCCACAGCCCTGAGTTCAAACCTGACAGGGCTTAAGGTTGACTCAGCCTTCCTTTCTTCCAAGATTGGTAAAATGAGGACCCAGAATGTTGGGAGAAATATGTAAATAATGCTTCTACATTGTAAACTGCCCAGAGATTGCTGTAAAGCTCTCTGGGGTAGTATACAAGTCTAAATACTATTGCTAGTGATGGTGTTCAGAAAGGAGCCTGAAGGTTTTGGATAGGCTTTCAAAATTCTGACAATTTCCTGAAGCCCTTATGGTGTCCATTTGTGGCTTAACTCAAATCACCAGAACTAGCAAGGCTGAACAACATTCAGCCTTGTTGTTTGTAAACATGACTTAACAAAGATGGAAGCAAACCATTTCCATCCATTAGTCCAAAGTGGCAATGAGTTGCAGGTTATTTGTGAGCTTTTCCCATGTATCTACAAAAAAAAGGTAAGTTTGGAAAGAGGAGCAAGGATCTTCCAATGAAGATATTTCATTTTGAACACAAAGCAAACAATTATTCAGGTGATAAACAGTTATTTAGGGGTACAAATAAGATGCAGGAATGAAACCTGTGGACTATCAGGTGCCCATTTCTTTCTACAAAATGTGGCAGAAATATTTTCCTTTGTGCCTGTTATTTAGATCTATACTCCATGGCATCTAGAAGCCTACTAAACTGGAGAAAGTCCTCAGAACTGGTAACATGAATGCAGAAGCAATGGCATTGAAGCATCAAGAACATCAACATTTTGTAAGATGTCTTCATTTCATTCAATATTTCAGTGCAGTTAATGAACTACGATTCTGGACCTTATACTAGGCAATGTTAAATTACACTCTTTAAATGTTGAACACTAAACTAAAACTTCATTTTGTACTGAATGAAAATTTATCTCGTGAAAGAAATGAGAGTTTGGACCTCATACCATCATCGATTAAATGAGAAATCACATCATACATGTCTACGGTACATACATACGTGTAGTTTAAGGCATGATTGATACTTCTTGTGTTAGATTTATAGAGATGGACATGTTTTAGAGAAAGATTCACAGTGTCTCTTTGAAATCACTGTATTTTTTTAATTTTTTTTTTTTTTACATTTATATAATTTGGAACCAAACTAGCTGCTGTGCTGTAATGATGGCTTCAGATTAAAAAGGGGTATTTATTTCATAGATTGATGTGGCTGCCCGTATCAAATATATGATTTTAGGTTGCTTATAACATTACAATAACAATGGAAATGTTCCAATAACATCCCTGTTAAGAATATCATATTCTTATCATATCCACTTTTACTGTGATATTTACAACTTCACGCAATTAGAACCCATATAGTGGAGAAACTCTAGAAAATGTGCCCACACAAAGTTAGAACTGTCAGATCATTTCAATGATTTGGTTTATTAAAAATGGACGTTTCCAAACTAAAGTTTATCTTTCATCATTTACTTATTTTTCAGTCAACGTTTCATTTAGGTTAAGAAAGGGGACAGATCAGCAAAGCAAGCAAGCAAGCTATATAGAACAATTCTGCTAGGGGTTTTCTTACATTGAAGGCAGACTAGGGTGGAAAGGTAGAATTCAATAAAGAGGAACAATCTTCTCTGAAGAGGCACTTCAGTCTGCTTCTCCAGCACAACCATCGAGTCGTCTTTCATATTTTCCACAAGGCATATTTTACTAGATATTGTCCCCAATAGTCAGACTGGGTAAAGATCAGGTAAAAAACTTTAAAAAAATTACGAAGCTTGAGATTCCACCTGAGGATCATGTCAATATACAGTAAGATGTTGTGTCCTACCATATATAATATGAACAAATCTCCTATGAAGTACCAAGGGTAGACTTTCTTACTAAAAAAATAAATAAATATGCTGCATGCTTGTTCTTCCATCAGTTCCACTCTGAAGTTATGCAGCTACTCTTAATATTTTAAATATTTACTTCAGGTGTTTTTAAACTACGGCCATTCTATAAAACATCTATGGTCTATATGTATTTTAGATAGGATTAAAGAGGTGCCTCCTTAAACAAGCAACACACAAACAAAATAAGAACCACACAAATTCCAATAGGGAAGAAAGAAAGAAAGAAAGAAAGAAAGAAAGAAAGAAAGAAAGAAAGAAAGGAAGAAAGAAAGAAAGAAAGAAAGAAGGAAAGGAAAGGAAAGGAAGCAACATACGCCTATTAGTCTCTGTAGTTAAAAATTGAAAACCTGCCACTGCAGCACTGAACTTTTGAAAAAAAAAGATCTAGGAGGATTCCATGAAATTTTACTAGCTAAACTCTGATAGAACACATTGTTAAATTATTAATCATAAAGGAGAAGTTTTGCTGAAGAAGAATCAATGTGTAGCTTCTGCATGTCTTATGAGCCAATCTCATTTCATAACTTTGAACATTTCTTTTAGCAGCACCTGACGATACTCCTTCGAATGTTGAATTAAAAAAAAAAATTGTCAAGGGATCCAAAGACAACTCTAGAAAATCAGCAAAGAGCTAGTAAAATGGCAAATGCCAAGATAAGTATAAAAGCAAGCAAATTGGAATCTCAAAACAAAAAGCAAGCTAAATTAATTTTATATATGCATTGATGGAGTCTAAAATGGCAAAGTATGGCCATGAAGCTGAATTGAGATATTGACCCCACATGCTTTTATGTGACACGCTTCCCCCACTTCTCGTGTGAGGCTCCCATAGCCTCTGCTAACAAGAAAAAAAAATGATTAAAAGAGAAGAAGTATTTATTTGTTTTTTTCTAATAAATTCATATGCCACCCATCTCGCTATCCAAAGCAACTTACAATATTATAATTTGTAGCTTTATGTAATCACACATAAAATATTCAATGGCAGAGAAGATTAAAACAGTGTAGGGGTCTGAAACACAGACTGCATGTGGAAAGAAACTGAAAAAATATTCAAGACAATATAAAAATCTGAGCCAATCACTAGATCTGCTACTAACAAAGAAGCAATTCTGAGATAAAGAAGTACTAACTTGCATAAAACGTGTGATTGTACCTTTTTGGAGACAATAAACATCGAAGACAATACTTTAGATTTAAACAAATTTAAAGTATGCAATATGTCTAGCTCCTTTACATATTAGCATTTTTTTCCTGAACTAAATTTACCTCCATCTCAGTTCTTCCTTGATTTTCCTCCAGCTTCGTGAGGATTCTAGGCAATTAGTTCTGAGATAGCCAGATATATTTGTTTATTTATTAAACAAATCTATATAGCCGCTTGCCTACTCGAAAGAGCTCATATTTATAAGCTCATGCAAGCCTATAAATACAAGAAAGAATGTGAAGAAAGAACTGAACTCCTGTCAGTGAGCAATGAATTAGCCTGCAATACTGCATTCTAACCACTGCACCCATGACTCATATGGAACTATGGCATTCCAAAATATTAAAACCAGTGCATTCTTCTGGCTAATGAATTAAACCAATGTTTTTTTTCAAAATTGGCAACTTTAAGATGTTTGGACTTCAACTCCCAGAGTTCCTGAGCCAGTACAGGAGTTGAAGTCCACACGTCTTAAAATTGCCAAGTTTGAAAAACACTCAGTTAAACTATTGACTGGGCAAATACGGGTTCAAATGGATTGCTGTAGGAAACATATTTATGACTTTTTAAAATACGTTATTTACAATATTTTCTTATTCTTTTACATCCCATCTCATAGACATGACCTGAATTTACACAGAATACTGAATGTTATTAACCTCACCAGAATGTAACCCTTATATATATATATATCAGCAGACCATAAAAGTTCCTCTTAATCTTCCAATGTAGTCCTTGCCTTTCCATCATTTATTAAATATTCTTATTCTTTTTTTTAACATGCTTACAGATGGTTGTTCACCTGTGAGACGTATGTCTTTGAAGGAATGCTTAATATAACTCTGTTTTTTTTTCATTGCCAATTTACTTAAAGGTATTAGTATTTTATTTTGGAAGAGCATAAGGCTGCAGAGCAATTAAGAATCAAAACAGTGATACTCTTTTTCTTAAACTCTTATTTTCAAACCAAAAAGTAAAATAAACATGGAAAAAATTCAAAACTGCTCAAAAAGGACTGTCTGACTGTATCACAGGTTTCTTAAGATAAGGACTTCAGTATGCTGGCTGGGGAATTCTGGGTTGCTGAAGTCCATACAGCTTAAATTGGCTGCAGTTGAGAAACATTGCTGTTGTAGTACATTGATCTGGGGCATGCATCTTCCAAGGAATGTACAACATAATAAAACAATCTAATCCAAACGCATCCAGGAAATAAGCTGCCTTTATTGGATAAGGAACATCAACTTCATAATTGAAGGAGTGTGCTACTTTTTAATCTTTTTGGGATATATCTTTGCTATCAGGATCTATCAATATAAACTTATTTTTGCCTTATATATTTTAGTATCCAGCATTTAGATACACATACAGCAATAGCAATAGCACTTAGACTTATATACCATTTCATAATGCTTTACAGCTCTCTCTAAGCCACAGGAGTCAAACTCCCCACGTCACATTGCCGTTACATGATGTATTGCAATGTTGTTGTTTTTCCCCTTTGCAGAGCTGGGGTGAGCATGGCCTGCACATGACGCATCCAGCTTGCAGGCCGCCAGTTTGACACCCCTGCTCTAAGCGGTTTACAGAGTCAGTATATTACCCCAAACAGTCTGGATCCTCATTTTACTGACCTCAGAAGGATGGAAGTCTGAGTGAACCTTGAGCTATTCAGGATCGAACTCCTGGCAGTGAGCAGAGTTAACCTGCAATACTGCATTCTAACCACCGTGCCTCCAAATAATAAATATGAACATAAAAATCTACATCAAAAAGTCTTTCCAATTGAAATGCTTGGGATGAATTCTATGTTTTTAAGCAGATTCCAAAACAATTGCTGAGTAGGCTATAGATGAACCTACACTTTAAAGGAAAGCACTGTTTAATTGTTGAAGAATGCTTGTAGGAATTCCATTGTCTTGAATATTACCCTTGATAAACATCATGGGAAGGCAAGTCACTTCAATTACAAGGGCATCAAGTCATTTAAGACTTTATGGGTAAGGAAAAGTGAAATAAGAAAAGTGGAAGGAAAAGTGGGTCTGGCAAAATTTTCAGTGATAATCCTTCTCCAAATACATTCCCATAGCAGCTAGACCATTTTTAGAGCAAGGGTCATAATCACAAAACATATTTACATGGGTTATAGCTAGGAAGCATATTAAAACTTATGAAAGCATTCTGTGAGGTCCTAGGTTCATCCTTTTTGTTGATTCCTTTCTTTATTGACTCCCTTATAGGGTACAATGGTGGATGCGATATTCTGCTTTTGAAAAAGCTAATTCAATGACCCAAATTGTTAATGAAATTAGTTTGATTACATCTGGATAATATAATATCCCTCTGTATTCTAGGTCCATGGTTCTTTTTAGGGCATCTACCCTAGTCTTGTGTGTACATGCCTTCAAGACTCTTAGCAACTATCTGGGCAAATCTCTGCAATTTATTTTCTTGGCAAGATTACAGAAGTGGTTTGTCCTTGTCTCCTTCCTAGGGGTGAGAGAAATTGACTAAGCTAAGATTATTCACCTGGATTTCTACCTCAGGTGGGAATAGAACTCACAGACTCCCAGTTTTTAGCCTGCGGCCTTAATCATTACACCAAACTGGCTCTCCATCTTAGACAGCCCCTTAAAGTATGGATGAACAATTTAAGATTATATTTGATTCACCAAAGCTTTGATTTCATACACAGAGTTTATCAAAATTGCTACCAAATTTTATTTTATATTGTGTCATAAGTAATGAAATACATCAGAAGTAAACATATTAATGTTTACTTAATATTATTCATATACATGTAAATTAAGTTGTTGTTTTTTTAATTATCTAGCCATTTTTCTAGCCTATCCTTTCCTCAGTGCAGCCCTTGAATATCTCTGAAAAGAGGGCTTCCCTTGAAAAGTATCCAGAAGCTATAACAGGTTCAAAATTGGGCAGCCTGCTGGGTTTTGTGCAAGCCTAGATTTGCACATGTGTCACCTCTCCTGTGGAAGGTGTATTGGCTGCCGATTTGCTTCCAGATCCAAGTCATGGTGCCGGTTATCACCTTCAAAACTCTACATGGCTTGGGATCAGGTTATTAGAAGGACCGTCTCTCCCAGTTAGATCTAACTGATCCTCCAGAACAGAGAGGCAGGGAATGCTACAGGTCCCTTCTCTTAAGGAGGTCCATCGGCAGGACTAAAAAGAAGGGCCTTCTTTGTGATGGCTCCCTCTCTGTGGAAGAGCAGAGATAAGATTAGCTTCCACTTTGACACTCTTTCAGAAGGCCCTGAAGACATGGTTCTGTCAATGGGCCTGGAGACCTCAGATGATACGAAGCCCAACAAGTGGCTCATTGGATTGCTGTCACCAGGGGAATGGGGAGTTACTGTTTTTTGTATAGTTTTTGTATTGGGGTTTTATCCTTGCATGCTGCTCAGAGTCACTGAGAATGAGTTCGGGAGCCATATAACTGTTCTTAAATAAATAAGTAAAAGCCAACCGTGCCTTTGTAGCCGAAGTTCTGCACCTCTACTCTTAAGATAAAATAATAAACCCTCAATTTATCAGACTGCAGGTGAAGTGGACAACAACTTTTGCTTTGATAAAAGCCCATTCATCTCTTAATGGGTATAGTAACAGATAAGTATATCCCCCTCCCATTAGTCTATTAAATTGAAGATTAGTGTAATGCATTAGGAATAGTATTATAATCTGTTGTGTAAGGTATTATTTGCAATAAGCAGGTTTTCTTTGATCTGATCTTCCCCGTGAACATTACAACTTATAAAACCTTACAAAATAGAAGAAAAAAATAAAAATGCAAGAGTGAAGATAATAGCTTTTACTTGATATGCTAACAATGACCTGTGGATTTGGCAACATTATAGAATTTTTCATATTTGCAGTATTGAGTGAACAGTTTTGGAAGAACTTTCTTCTTTCTATGGCAGTTAGTGAAAAATAATGTCAACACACAAGAGCGCTGGAATATGTCTGTTAGCCAGTTTAGGTGGATGAAAGTTACTGTGTTATATGGTGTAAGGTATGGTATGGTGTAACTATATTTGTATAAAAATTGGAAGTAGTAGATCTGTGCTGTCAAATCCATTAGCTGCTCTTGGGAACGACATCTGATCCTCAAAGTGGTGTTATAAAGTGTGTGTGTGTGTGTGTGGGTGTGTGTAAAAGTAGTCTTTTATCAATATTGTTAACCAGCAATTTGTTCTAAAATTTCTGTAAATACAGAATCAAAACCAAGCTTAAGATCTACCAGAGCTGTGTAAAGTGGACTTTTAGATCCATAAACATATTTTTCTACTTAGTTGTGTAGTATGATTGCCTGCTCTATAGCATCTAAATCCTACTTGTACTTTGAACAGGACACTTTGTCTTCTGCCCAATTATAAAATGTATTGAATAAATGTTTAGCATACATTTTTATTTGTTATATAAATTATTCTGTGTTGCTTTTTGAATCCTCCTTTATTGTTGTATTTATGAACTATGAGGTATCTTATGTGAATATGATTGTCTGACTGTAATAAAGTTGCTTTGCTTGCTTGCTAATTATTGAATCTAACTTAATAATTTTTTTCATTTCAAAAGAGCAGAGAGAACCATTAATAGAAAGAAAATATAATTGGTTGACCAGGATGATAATTTGTAACTGACAAGTCCCTTAAGAGAGTAATTTACAGAACAAATAATATTTGGTTAATTAGTTTGGAAAATGTATGAAAGAAAACCAATGAGCTTACATTAAGGATACTATTCTGATTTCATGATGAATACATTCAAGAAAGACTTTTCTGTATCAAGAAAGTCTTCCTGTATCTCAAAAATATAAACCCAAAACAATCTATCACACTCAGCACCAATACTAGTCTTGTGCAAATCATGATTTAGCCTTCATCCTGTATCTCTATTCACTTAGTCAGTTTCTCAAATTCATTGAGTCACACAGAGGTGAGCTACTTTTAGGGGTTCTGTACATTTGAGCTAGCTTCTCATAGGAAGCCACCAAACTAGTAGAATATCCATCAATGTAGCTCTATAGCAGGGGTGTCAAACTTGATTTCACTGAGGGCCGCATCAGGATTGTGTCTGACCTCAGGGGGCCGGGTGGGCATGGCCATCTCAATGTCAGTCATGTCAGAGACACCTGTGGTGGCCCGAGCGCTCTGCCAGCTGTGACAACCTCCTGCAACCCTCTGCCAGCAAAAATGGAGCTCAGTTTTCACTGCTAGAGGCACCGTGGGCCAGCCCTTCACTGTTTCCAGGGTGGTCCTGCGGGCCAGATCTAAGCACCTCATGGGCTGGATCCAGTCTGCAGGCCTTGAGTTTGACACCCCTGCTCTATAGCCCAGCTTCTGTAACAAGAGAAAAGGATTATATAAGGAAGCGGAATCTCCTTTCTCCAGCCCTAAACAAGACCACCTATTCCTTCCCAATATAATCGAGTTCAGAATAGGCTCCAAAATAGCTTGTTTCAGATTGTTGACCCAGATGGTTGCTTTGGAATAGGGCTATCTGTTGTTCATTTATGAGGTGGCAACGATGCAAGAAACAAACTGATGGCATTTATTAAGATCAACTTAGAATGCCTAGGGAGATTCTCAATCCTCCAGGTCACAGTTGTCTGAAGAAGCTTCTTGGATGAGAAGCAAAACATTTTCAAAAGAAAAAAAAAAGCTAAAAAAAAAAAGTCCTGTTGTCTTTTGGAAAAACACCCTTGAGATGATCTGCTTGATCCAGAAGCAAAAGGAATATAATATATTATGAAAAAAGATTTCATTACCTTCCACAATATGAGTAGGCTCATCTTTTGGTAAATACCAAGAATGGTGCCCATGGGATCTTGCTGCTTTTGCCAGAATGAAGAAAGTAGTGTCATAAGATCACATAGCAAGCTCCACCCCCTTTTGGGCTATGCATGCAATGTATCTAGAAAAATGGCAGGACCTTATACCAGAACATTGTCGTGCCACTTACGTGAGTCTGACCCACCTTGTCTTTCCCCTCCCAAACACTATTTCCTTACACTAGCCAACTTGCTCATTTGCATGGCTCACATACTTAAATGAAAAGCAAAATCCAGAGAGCTCACATATTTATGACCCCAAACTTTCAAGAATTCACTGCATTTTCCTGCACTGATAACCCAAGCTATAAATCCTACAAGAAGGGGTTTGTTGTCTATATAATGTGCAAAAGTGCATAAAATGCCCTTCTGGGGTTTTGTATCCATCATGTATATCAATTATACATTACTTAGGGCTGAATTTTCCATTGTGGCTGGGTCATTATTTGATCTGAATAGCTAAATCCTCATTTAGAGATGTTAAGTGAAAGCACTGAACAAAAGCACGCTTTGCCTTGATCTGATATTTGGAAAAGTGAGCATGCAATAAGAAAAACAATATATTGTTTTATTTTTCCAGGAAGGGATATATGGTTAATCCAGGGTTACCAGACTTGAAAGATTTGCACTCCAATACTGTATATGTAATAGTTAGTGTATGGGGACAAAATGTATTAAAGTTTGCAAATTACTTTCAACTGGTTTTACTTCTCATTAATTAATGTTCACATGAGAGAAAGGAGGACAATGGCAAAGAGGAATATTTTTCAATCTGATTTGACATGTTTGATCCCGGTATTGTTGCAATTCATGGGGATGAAAATAAAATCACCCGAATAAACCTGGGAAGTAGCTTTGCTTATCTGCATGATATATGGTAGCCAGAGAGCTGACATTGCCCAAAGACCCTTTTAAAAATGGCTGCCTTTTTTTTTTCTGAATTCCTGGAAGTTTGGTTGGGGTTGCCATGGCAACCATGCCTTACAATATCACGTTGTGAAATTTTCATGGTATTTTTGACCTAGCCCTTGAACCCCCGTCCCTAGGAAATGCAGCAGAGAGTTGCAGGAGTCTGGGGGAGTCAGGCATCTATGACAGGTTTTGTGAAAGTTAAGGAAAAAAGGTTGTTGTCACCTCATGTAATAAGGCAAACTAAATTCATCTACACTATTCCATCAACTCCAGAATTAAACAGAGAAATAAACTGGGACATAACCCAAGGAAATCGGTGGGAAAGAATAGAAACATGGGAGCTGAGGAGATAGTCAAAGAGGAAATAACGAAGCAATCCAAAAAAAAAAAAAAGACAATGCATAAAGATATTTTATCGTTTAGTACTGAGAAGAGATTGTGACTGAGGGTCACATCTTATAACCTGAAAGTATCACAGAATCACAATGATGTCTTGCTTTCCAGGAGCAACATTTAGCAGAACGAAACCAATGACCTGGAATGAGAATATTGGTCTCGATATTGAACAAGGTCTCCCTTCACTAGCAACCTTTTTAAGGTTTCTCTATGGGCACAAGAAACAACATTCCTTTGGGGGAAGGTGTGTAAGTGAGTAAAGTGTGTAAGTGAAGGCTTTACCTAAGATCATATATGATCAAGAAGACCTACAAGATTAACAAAAGTTGCCTAGACATGAAACAGAAGAGAAGGAGGAGGAACTAGGAAGAAAGCAAAGCAGATCAACTAGTAGATAGCCACCATATTTTTAGTGTCACACAAGCAAAGTGACTTACATAAATAGCTCTCAACTTATGATCCCAATTGAGCCCAAAATTTTTCTTACTAGGTGAGACAGATGTTAAGTGAGTTTTGGCCCATCTTACAATCTTTCCGGCTACAGTTGTTAAGTGAATCAATGCAGTTGTTAAGTTGTTAAGTGAATCTGGCTTCCTCATTGACTTTGCTCGTCAGAAGATCACAAAAGGTGATCACATGACCCCGAGACACTGCAACTGTCATAAATGTGAGTCAGTTTCCAAGCATCCAAATTTTGATCACATGACCAGGGAGATGCTGCAACAATTGTGAAGTGTGAAAAACGGTCACAAGTCCCGTTTTTCACTGCTGTTGGAACCTCGAACGGACACTAAATGAACCATTGTAAGTTGAGGACTACGTGTACAGTTATGAAATCTAAGGCTTTTTAAAAATGTATTGCTGGCACATAAAACTTGCCAATATATAATTAGCCTCTTGGAACTGGCCACTTTATGTGAGGGGAACCATTTTCCCAAATAAGGTGTGAAATCCTGCAACAATCTCCCTTTGGTGGGCTGGCTCACATTTGTCATCCTTTCATAAGGCCCCGTCATTATTGTGAGGGGCAGTGAAGGCAAAAAAGCGGGGAAATTATGAAAATTGCAAGGAGGTGAGCAGTTGAAAAAAACAACTCAAAAATCTGAAAAGAAAAAGGTCTTTAGAAACATTTCAGCCCAGGTCTAATGTATGTCACCCTTATTACTGCTGTCAGTGAATGCTCATTAACTGTTATGTAGGGTTGGGTTTGCAGCCCTTAATTCTGTGACCTACATTCTCATTAGAGCCAGGCACAATTTTGTTTTATTAATATGGCTGTACTTAGTGTTTTGCTGGGTGCAATAATAGGTCTTAGTCACTTCTTTTGAAGTCAGTTGAGGATTGCAAATACATTTTTGAAAAAGTTCTTCTGAAGAAATTCTCCAGATCAAATTTGCTGCTCTTTTTTTCAGAAAGTAATAGCCACTTTGCATTGTGATATCCTTTTATCGTCTCTCAAAACATGTTCCTTCAAATACATGGTTTTTAATAAAAGTGAGACTGAGAAGATTTCTAGGGACACAGGAAATATTCCTCCATACTAGCCAAATTGCTCTCTGGATAAAATTTGGGGGTGGGGGGGTGGAAAAATCCAGCCTCCTCGTGGCATCTATTAAACACAGTTGTGATTATAAAATTAAAATCTAAGTCCCATTTTACTTCTCACAGCTGGGAGAACAAGGCTGAAGTCTATAAAAAAAACCACTTGATTTGAAAATGATAAGAATATTAGGAAATAAAAAGAAATTAACCTATTAATCAAAAAGCTAAAAGTAGATTTTTTTTAATTACATAAGAAAAAGTTACCCATGAGAAATCCTCTTGAAAATAAAGCTTTAATTCAAATTTAATTTAATTCAGCCCAAAATGGCCTAATCTATCAGGAAAGTGGTGGAATTACATAAAGTAAGGCAACCTCCAGCAATTGAGCCTAAACATAGATTAAGATCATCATTATAAAGGAATGTCCAAGTAGATTCAACAAATGTTTGTTGTACTTCAGGAATTATTTTAGTCCAGAGAATAGTTATTCAAAAGCACTTCCACTATTCATAATCATGAATAAGAATAGTCACAAGGGTGAAAATTTCATTTAATGAAAAGATGATCTCTTATGATTTCTAAAGTGGACACTGTCAACTTTTAAATCATAAAACTGTTCCGCGTCGTCAACCAAATATTCCCACGCAGAATTCAAATATTATTACTGTTTTAATTTATGAATGATCATTCCTTCATAGTTGTATATGAGCATGAGATCGAGAGGGAAAAAAGAACTCCTAAAATAATATTCATAGCATCTACTGAATGTATCATTTAAATCAGCCAAAACAAAGAGCCAGAAGGCCGAGCAAAGCCATCGTTCACATAGCTCTACATGGCTAGCGTTAGAAAGCCAATTCCTGACTTGAATATACTTGTAAACATGACTTTATTTATTTATTTATTTATTTATTTATCATCTTTATCATTTTTACAAATAACTCAAGGTGGCAAACATAGCTAAAACTCCTTCTTCCTCTTATTTTCCCTCAGAACAAGAACCTGTGACGTGAGTTGGGCTGAGGGAGAGTGACAGGCCCAAAGTCACTCAGCCAGCTTTTATATCGAAGGCAGGACTAGGTCTCCCCCGTTTCCAGCCTGGTGCCTGGTGCCTTAACCGCTAGAGTAAGAGTACCTAACCAAAATCAGAATTCATTTTTTTTTTTTTTAAATTTTTCAGTTAATCTCTACTCAGTGAATACAGGAAGGACTTACGAAGTTGAGTGCCACGAAACTGTTTGCGCAACACAGCATCTTGTAAACAATTTCTGCTTGATTCACAGCAGGAGTCAATCCTTGACAGCACTGGCAATGGGGGAAATTTGCAAACAATGGAAATGTAAAATAAGGTTTCATTGCTCATAAATCTTGTTTTTGTGAGTCAGGTACTCTTGCCTTGAATCTCATACTGTACTCTATTGATAATTAATAACCAAATGTGTTTCAAGTTCATGTCCCCTTCTGCATTTGCAGAGTCAGCAGTCAATGTAAGAGCCACCAACTGTACCCATGCTCAGAATAATGAAAAAATAGGGCCTTGAAAAGGAACTATTTTTGCTTGAAAACTGCAGTTTAGAAGGCCCAATGGTCTCCAATACCTATCTTTACAACATAAAATTAAGTTACCCCCCCCCCCCATTTTCTTTCCTGTTTCTATCCCATATCCATATTGTCAGGCATCAAGCTGCTTTTCCACATAAGAGATCTAAAAGTGGAAAAAGTCACTATCTGCCATCTTGAAATTGACATCTGTTTGCAGAACTCCTGACTTTTCTTCCTTCTCCTCCTAGCAACCAATTCTGGACAGATTGTTGGGATTAGTATTAATGGTGGGATTCAAATAATTTAACAACTGGTTCGCCCAGGGTCAGATTGGCTGTCGTGGGAGGCGTCGCCCATCCCCATCCTCCAGCTCCACCACACATGTGGGACGAGACTCCTGCAATGGCCAACCTGACCCCGGGCAAACCAGTTGTTAAATTCCCCACACACACATACACACTATCAAAGTGGATCCTGGGTGCTGCGCTGCAATGGAGAAATGAGCAACAGAGCAGCCAGCATGAGGGAAGGAGGAGGAGCAGGGAGAAGAAGGAGGGAAAGCAACCTTCTCCTTCCATCTCTCTGGCCACTCTCTTGCCCATTTCTCCATTGCAGCACAGCGCAGCACCCAGGATCCACTTTGATAGTGGGGACAGGGGAGATTTAACAACCAGTTTGCCTGAACCGATGTGAACTGGCTGAATCCCACCACTGATTAGTATATGCAATAAACAGAAGTCTTACAATGATATTATACATTAATGTCCTGCCCCTGATGCATTCATTCAAACATTATGAATGAATTTTGAGAGTTTAACTATATGTATATGTACAATCATGAATCCTCTAAGTAAAAACTGAATAATAAATAAATATGGCCAAATATTCTTAGACTCAGAAGTGCAGGGAAAATCTAGTGAGTAATCTCATTTAATGCAAAGAGAAATTAATTCTGCAGAGTTCCACAGCTGAAATTAAGTGATTTGTTTCACTGAAAGAGCCTACAGCTCTTGACGGGTGGATTTAAATTCTTGTACAAAAAGAAAATGCTGTTTCCAATTCATTTGTATACTTTGAGTTGCCAAATTAGCGGGTATACTGAGGCAATGTGTAATGATTTATTATTAAGGCTGGTCACACAGTCAACCAGATCTTTAGATTGGATTTGAAATTTGGTCCACCTCTCAAGTCCCACGCAACGACCTTGGATAGGCAGGTGTTACTATGAAAATGTCTTTTGCAATTGACTGATGATTGCCAATGATGTCAAAGTGATGCTCTTTATGTTTTAGGATTGTACTCAAGGTGCCTTTTATTATTGCTTTGGGTTTTTTTGGCACAGTTATTCTACTTCTATTTGCAGGTTTCTCTATTTTGTGATTTTCTCCAGTTCTTTCTCTTCTGTTCTGCTGTCTCCAGGTACTGCTATGTCCACTATTCAAACTTCTTTGGATAGTTCTCTGGCTTAGCTCTCAACTTCCTCAGAGCACACAAGTCCTATAATCATGTCAAGGTAGTACCTCAAGGGGAGATGAGGAGGAGGAGGAGGAAGAGGAGGATGGGGAGGGGAGTAAGAAGGCGCTATTTGTGACAATCAGGAGATAGTTCCAAAGTCCTTTCAAAGTGCTAACATGAAACTGAAGTGATTTCAATACAATTGTGCTCTGTATTAACCTGCCAGTAAATACCAAATTCAGCAGGTTGCATTGGTCAAATTATGGCCACCAAATTAGAGAATGTTAGAAAGGGAACAGAGTTCTGGGCTTCCATTAGAGCAATTTGCTACTCTTACTGCTGGCCTTCTAAGTGTGATTTGCTTTTGATCTGAGTGTCTAATGGATTGCCTTAGAACTTTTCCATCTACTGAAGATATTCTATTTGCTAACACATGCATAACCTTTCAAGATACAAGTATTATGAATTGTGGAATTGTCTTCCAATCCATATTCCTTTCGAAGTGCTAAGTGGTTATATTTGTGGATTTCAATGTCTGAATATGTATTTTGCGATGTTACATTTTAACATTTTATATAGTTTGATTATATTTTCCTTGGAATTGCTATGAACAGCAGGCATAGAATTATTGCAATTACACAAATTCCTAAGTAAAGGCTTCTTAACTGTTGCGGCCCTTTTCAGATCTTTGCTGAACAATTTTTATTCTATAGAGACTGTTAAAGTGGAACTAGTTTCATATTCAGTTAAGGGCAAAAGGGCAACCTGGAAATGTTAGAAGTACAATTTAGGAAATGAAAGAGGCAACTTTAAAAGGTTAAAGGTGTAGATTAATTTAACCAAAGCAAGGGCTATAACTGAGGCATGGGGTCCAAAGGACAACGAGAGAAACATAAATGGCTGGTGGGAGAAGAAATTCCCCTTTGCCAAACTTATCTGGGGAATTGGACAATGCTAGAGAAAAGAAGTCTGAACATTCCTAAAGAGTGAGGATGGGCAGAATTAAAACAACGAAATCAGATAGCTGAGACTGAGAATCTATTTGCCATTTATATCCAATCATGGTACTAGGTAGGCACTAATGTTCTCTGGCCGCAGCATTTTTCTGCTTTATCCTTACACTAATTTCTTCATTTCATCCCCAGTCCATTACTGAGCCAGATATAAGTTGTCCTTAGCTATATTGATGTTAAAGCAATATTCTCTTCTTTATACTGACCTCATCCCGAGCAGCCCCAGGCTATGTTAAAATGTCTTGGGCTTCATCGCCTGTTATCTTAGAAGGAAGCTGCAAGAAATGGTGATAACCAAAAGTCTAGGGATGAGGAGTTGGGTGGGAGGGGGGAGCAAATCTCAGGGCCATCCAGTTTGCTGGCTCTTCAAATATGGGCTGAGAGCTCTTCAACTGAGCAGTAGGCAAAGAAAAAAAAAGATGGAGAAGGAGTCATGGAGCAGAACATTATTTAAAAGAAAGCAGTAGAGTTAATAGCAGAGAGAAGCTGGCTGCTCTAAGCATTACAAATGAGGACAGAAAATGCATTTCTCTCTACTACTGAAGCCATATTGCTTTCCTTGGTGCTCAGTTAGCATCCAGTGTTTACTCTAAAAGCTATCCAATATAACAGAGCTGTAAATGTTTGGATTTAAACAAATGTTTACAATTTTAAAAAAATTGGAATTATAATTAAATATGGAGAACCTGGTGAGATGCACAGTGGATTTAAAAGCTAAGTATAGTACCAAGCCAAGCAGAAGGGGCCAGGGCACTGTTTTAAAGTAATGTTGGAAGCAGGATTAAAGCCAACTATGAATTACAAGTGTTTGGAGTTCATCGTGTCATCAGCATATTAATTGGATCAGTAGACCGTATTATTGGAAATGTGTGAATAGTAGCTGATCATCGATATCATGCCATAAATGCTTGGAAGACACTTTCAAAATTAGGACATGATTCAAGTTGATAGAAATCCTCTCGTCCAGCATCCAATTATTTTGCAAATGAATGATGACATCTACGAGCAGTAGGACAGCTTATTGTAAGAATGTGTTACGGCTAGGTTAATCACACTTTTATGATTGTAACATTGCGGAGTCACTTAAAAAGCACAAATTTTGATTTCATAGAGCAGATTTGATTTCATGGGACACTGCTTGTCCATTAAAGTAGAGCTGATGATAGCAGTCACTTCAAGTCCACAGTGCAAACATAACGGCATTTAATCAGGCACAAGCTGTCATAAAACAAACATTACAACACTCTATTCATCCTTAGCCAAATAGTCTCAGAAATGAGACACTATTTTACTCCTTACATATTTGTAGATATATACGCATGCATGTTTATGTTCTGTGTGTACAATCATACACAGAGATATATAGGCATACAGTACATGCGCACATACATATGTATGTGGGTGTCTGCTCTTATTTTCCCCATGAAGCATCCATATGCCGGCAACTGCGTGATGATGATGATTAGAATAATTGGCAGAATATGACAAAAATAACAGAAAGTTAATTTTTAAAGGATATTAAACCCACAAATGTCAGACAAGTTATTATGCTTATTATTGCCAGGTACGAATAATCAGGATTGTTCGTTGGATCCAAAGCACAGAAGAATTCACCATGGTGACCTGTACGTAAGAATCTAGCAGTCATTGGGAGATCTTTTGCCTGAGTTTCTTAGGACAGCACAGACCATGTTTCTTCTTTCAATTCCAATGATCTTATTATGATTTGAGTATTTCTGCTAGGGGAGAAAGGATCACAGCCGATCAATCTTGTGCATGGTCTAACATTGCAGTGAGAGCTGGTTTGGTGTAGAGATTCAAGGTTGAAGCCGACTTCTCCAGCATGGCACATAAGGGAACAGATGCATCTGTCGTTCGAGGACGGCTGCATAGGTGTTCTTTTTATACCTCGGTGGATTTTAATGCTCCCCACTTGAATGTGCCTTGCTTTCTCCCATCTCCTAGTACAGGGGTGTCAAACTCGATTTTATTGAGGGCCTCATCAGGGTTGTGTTTGACCTTGGGGGCTGGGATGGGTGTGGCCAGGGAGGGCATGGCCAGCTTGATGTCACTCGTATCGGATGCGCCTGTGATGGCCTGAGCACTCTGCCAGTGAAAATGGTCTCCCAAGCTCCAATTTCAGCTGGGATGACCTCCTGCAACCCTCTGCCAAT
The DNA here is from genome assembly GCA_032468155.1 of Oxyrhabdium leporinum. Classification (NCBI taxonomy): domain Eukaryota; kingdom Metazoa; phylum Chordata; class Lepidosauria; order Squamata; family Cyclocoridae; genus Oxyrhabdium; species Oxyrhabdium leporinum. Next base: position 33,257 of record JANHFL010000168.1, read on the forward strand.
GAAAACGTAGCTCAGGAGGGCTGCGTGCCCACGGGCCTTGAGTTTGACAACCCTGTCCTAGCAGGAAGTCAGAACCAATCAAAATGCAAACCATGCACCTCCACACAATCAGCAGTTGGGGTTTGGGAGGTGTTTGAGTCAGCTTGTCTGCAGCCCTCTGCAATCTCCACTCACCCATCAACCCCTTCACAGCGTGGGTATGCAGCAACAGCTATGGGTAGTTGTAGGCACATCTAAATGAGCCTTAAGGCAGCAGATTAGAAGAGACTGGGTTCTAATACCTTCTTAGGCACAAAGCCAGCTAGGTGATTTTGGGCCAGTTGCTCTCTCTCTCAGCTCTAAGAAGGACCAATCAAGGGCAAACTACTTCCAAAAACATTGTCAGGAAAACTGTAAGGACTTGTCCAGGGAGACACCAGGAGTTAATACTGTCTCAAAGGCAGAGCAACACACTAACATTGCAATGGCCCTCTTAGTAAAGCCACTACATTACACCACTCTTTTCACTTTTCTTGATGCTTTCTCAAATGCATTATTTTTTTGTTGCATATATTTCACCATGTTTTCAGACTCTGCTTTGCAGTTACATTACAATCACAGAACTATGTGTATTTAATCATTCTTGTCAGCTTTGTTCCTGTTCATTTTTTTTTTGCAGCTTTCCGTGATTACGGTGTTCAGGTAGCTGTCAAGATACATAGAGGCTACTCAGATAATAATGTATTAGTAGCAGGGATTCCTCTACATTCTGCAGAAATTTTCTCCAAGGCGTTTAACATAGATTGTATCCTGTTTTTTCATCATAACACATTGCAGAACATCTTCCCCTTTATAGAAAAGAATTTATGGTACGTTGCACTCTCTCAGGTAGTAATTCTTCAAGGTCTTTTGACTGATTGATTATTCTGTGCCATTAAGTTGATATCGACTCTTAGCAATCACATAAATACAAGATCCCACTCCCTTCGAAATAATGCTATGCTCATTATGTCTGTAGCCTTGCATATTACTGTTATTTGTAATTATCCATTAGATTTCTTCAGGAAACATAATCTAGGATATATAGTGCTTCCTCATCCATTTTTTTTTCCCTCTGCAAAAACCATGACAGGTATGTTGGCTGAAAGAGAGTCACTGAGATAATGTCATCCAATAACCTTCCATGGCTGTGGGGGATCCTGAACCTGAGTGCCCTTGGTCCTGTTCTAATATCTCAATCCTTATACTATGCTGGGAAATATACAGAACTTGTGTGCTGGGCAAAGTTGGGAATGTCAGCTCAGGAGTAAATCACAAATATAGGAAACCAACAAAGCAAATGAAAAAAAACTACTGAAGTTTAAAATTTATTCACAAAAGGCCCAGAACAGGATCTGTGCAATTGCCCTCCTCCCATGAAAACATAAGCATAGGAAGCCATTCTCAGAATCCATCCTTCTAAAAGAGGATGGGCACTTCAAAAGCCAGTATGGGCTGGAAAGGAAGAAAGCAGGAGGGGAATCACATGACCACAATGGGCTTACGACCTCACTTCCCCTCTGGAAGTTAAGCCAAATCTCTGCAGTTGTTAAGCAAAACCTCAGTTTTACTTCTATGTTTTTCCTTGTTACAATCAGGTAGAAAGCACCCAAGTATCAATCCCCTGACCACAGTATGCTGCAATGGTTATAAATGCGAGGACTGATCTCAAAGCTGGTTCTTTTTGGGTTTTTTAAACCATCGTAAGTTGGATAGTCAATAAGCAAAGCAGTTGGAAAGCGAGGACAACCTGTCTTTCAGCAAATCGTCACTGGTAAGCAAATTGCAAGCACAATATGCAAACGCAATAAAGAAGAAAGTGGAATACTTTGTCCACAGCACAGACTGGCCATTGCTAATACAAAGCTCACAAAAGCAATGGGAACAAATAAATACATTTGTTTAATAAATAAGATAAATGAATAATAAATTAATACTTACTGCAGAGGGTAAGGAAGGCAGCAAAGCCCAACTTCCTTTCATTTCTCTCTGGACTGAGCTGCTCCTTGCAACCCCGCCTGTCTACACATTAAGGGGCAAATTCTTTTATCCTGTTTATTTGTGCAAAAGGGCTGTCTAGTGTTACTTCACATCTAGATTCCACACTGAACAAACCCAGAAAGCATTTCTGCTTGAAGGATTGCAACTAGTATAAAAAAAAAGTACAGGTCTCCTTGCTCTGTGGATATAAGGTCAAATACAAGTTCTCAAGCTTTCTTTGTACTTAAAAGAAACCCTGGCAAAACCCTGATAATTTTGCAACAGAAGGAAGGGATTTTGTAATTCTCTGGAACAAACTCACATCAGTAATAGTTGCTCTTTGCTTAACTATGTACAGCTTTCCCTACATTTAATCAAAATGGTATAACAGGAAAACAGATTTTCTTGTTTACATGCTTGAAATAAATAGCAGATTAAAACGGGGGGGGGGGATTTGTTTTCTACAAGTGACTTTTAAAAAGAGCAACTGACAATATATGAACTGTTGAAACAGATTTCTGGAACTGCTGGCAAAGTGGGAGAGTGGGGAATCAGAAGTGTTTTGTAAGTGTGAAGACTGTCGCTTTCATCCGAAACCAATCTACCATTTTAAAGCGTAACTCAGGGAGATCAATACCATGAAAGATTGTCTATTGGGTTATTGGTTATGAGATTTGTGTATTATTCATTTACGATCATGAAGACTGGGAAATTTCAGGTGACAAAATACAGATTTTTTCCCCTGCTCACTAATTTCAGTGGAAACAGAATTAATTGTTTCTTTGTTTTATGGAAAACTTTTGAAAACAAAAAAACCTAAGACGGAAGAAATAAGAGCCAGAAAAATCAATTTTCGTATTATTTTCTGATCTCTAACATTCCTTAACATGCAAAAGAAATTTGGATCTTATGTTTTTATTTATTTATTTGTTTGTTTGTTTGTATGTTTATTACATTTCTGCACTATCCATCTCACCTAAGTGACTTAGTTTTTTAATTTATTTATTACATTTCTACACCATCTTTTTCACGTAAGTGACTCTGGGGAGTTTACTACAATATAATACAACAATATAAACACATGACTAAAATTATTATTATACTGAATTATTCAGTGTAAAAATATTATACTGAATAAGAAATACATTCTCCTTGTCCCAAGCTAGTGTAAGAGATGACCAGGCTGAGCCTGACAGAGGGGTCAAATGCCTCATCAGTCATGAGTCTCTGTGCACTCACAAGAAATCTAAGTCCAACCCACTTTGAATTCTTTTTTATTCTTAACTCTTGCTAATTTCCCTTGACTGTTAGTAGCTCAGATTCTTGTAGAGAGCATAAGCTTGCAATAAATCTTTGTACTTGTTTGAACTGTCTGAATCTCCTCATTTCCCCCTTTTTAATGCCTTAGCATTGTGGTAACATAATGACAGCTCGAAGACAATAAAGGATAGAGATAGAGATTACACACCGGGCCAAGTTATCAAGGAAGAGTATGGATAGAAAGTGTACAGCTGGCTTCAAGAAAGTGAATTCTCAGAATCAGCTGAGGTTAGCAAAGAATATATTTAGGTCTTCAACATCAACATCAACTTCTACTCTATATCTGAATCCAAATTAAATAAGACAATGGCTGTCTTGCTTTTAATTGAAGAAACCCATGAAAGGAAACTCACCAACCTTTCTAGATAATTGATTCCACTATCATACTTCTTTTCCACCCCCCTAACACTCAGCCAACATTTGCTGTCCTTTAACTTACTCCTACCTTATTTAGAATTCTACATGCTGGAAAAAAGAGATAACAGGTTCTGGAATTTCTTCTGTGTGATGTCCTTTCAGGTATTTGAAAAGTGTTATCGCTCTTTCCATCCTTCAAATTAAAGTTCCCAAAAAATTATTGCAGAAGGGATTTTCGCTCCAGACAGAGGATTGCAATAATATATTCAGAAGAGATAGTTTGGTCTGAGAGCTTTACAGCAATATCATACACATATTTACTCAGAAATAATCCCCACGGTGCTCAGTTGGATTTACTAGTAGAATATGTGTTTTGCAGCCTAAAAGCAACATTATTTAAAAGATAAAGCTATAGAGAAAATAGCCATTAATGACCAAAAAATGTGTGGCTATAAAAATTCCCAGCATGTTTTGTATTGTCTTGTACTTAGCCAGTCTGTTTTTTTCCACTGCTTCCTAATAAACAGTGCCGGCAACCAGGGAACTGTTCCCTCTCTAACCACTGAATGTGACTGCTTTCTGTCTTCTCCTTTTCAATCGGAAACCAGGCAGGAATGAGGAGTTCTCACCAACTTCTTGCCCTTCCTCAAGAACATCAATTTTACACATTTCCCATAACTGTACAAATTAGATTCATTTCATCTACACATTCCAACACATCACCTCCTCCCTGATGTGGAGACAAACATGCCTGAGAAAGCCCCTCTTGGTACCGGTTACCTAATCTACACAAAGTTGGAATATGAAGCCATTCTTTCTCTTTCACACTCTCTGAAATCACTTTGAGCATTCCCATTTCTGCTCCATTTCTTGCAAAATCAGAAGAAGAAAAAAAAACAACCCCTCATCATTTCTGCTGCATTACGAAGTTCATTTCAAGAGCGTACAGTTCTGAAAAGTAAGAAACCTCCCTGCAGGGAACATCTTGTAAAGTAGATTTCCTGCAGAGCAGCTCTCCCCACCTTTTTTTTTTTTTTGCAACGGTAGCAGAACTCTTTAAGTTGTGGATAAGGTGCGGGGTTTTGTGAGTGTGTGCGCAAGGGGTCTCCAAATGTCAGTCCCTTTGGAGATTAAAAAAGGCACCAAACTGGTATGACCTCATTAAAGGCCTTGTTTCCATCTGCTATGCTCTACAGGAGCTGCAATCCTGAAGTCAACTCAAGACTTTTTTCATTTGATACCTCTGAGCCTGGAAGGACCTCTTTGTAGAATTGCAGCAGCCATCAGATGGCCAAAAGTTCCATATTGGAGGACAACCTTGATTAAAATGTCTTAAAACACCTAATTGTGGAAAGATCTCCCCATCCCCACCACCCCAAACTTGCTGTTTGTTTTCATAAGAATGAAATACTCTGAAGCATGAATTTAAATTGTTATTTGACTGTCATGGTAAAGAAAACCACCTAGGTATTTTTCACCCCCTGGACTGCATCAAGCTTTTACATCCATTTGCATTTTAAGTCTAGAGAACACTGAGCCTTATTATGTTGTCTCCAACTGGAACCTATATATTTAATGAGGAGAACACCACTGCTTCTTAAAACTGAATTCATATAGAATCATAGATTCATAGGGCTGGAAAGGACCTTGGAGGTCTTCTAGTCCTGCTCCCTGCTTAAGGCAGGAGTCCTTATACCGTCCCAGACAATGGTTGTCCAATCTTTTCTTGAAAATCTCCAGCAGTGGAGCACACCCACAAAGCAGTTCCATTGATTAATCATTCTGAAATTCCTCCTTAATTCCAGGTTGAATCTCCCTCTGACAAGATTCCAACCATTGCTTCTTTTCTTTGTGAGAGGTAGCTGGCTCCATAAATTCAACAAACTAACAACTAATCAAGCAAATAAATAGTACAGACTTTCTTTCTTTTTCCTTTTTTATTGTTCTTCACCCAACTGACAAAACCACAATTTAGCAAACAAAATCAAACCGTCCAAGGTCACCCCCACCCCACCCCCAAATAATGTTGTAAAAAGGCAACACTAATCAAGAGAGCTCATTTAACCATCTAGCTCACATGTCTTGGAATGACGTTTATCCTTCCTTCTTTAATCTTTCCCTCAATACCATCCCAGAAAAAAACTAAAGTTTTCTTTTTTTAGAAAGAACAGCAAAAAAAAAAGTGCTTCTGCAGAGGTGAGTGCACATAAAAGACCTTGTATAGAAATGAAGGGTACTTCTTCCTAGACATGAAATAAGAAAAATTCTCTTATTTCTCTTATTTCCTTTGCAACTTTCCTCAAGATTGGTGATAAAAAAAGAGAGTGAAGAAAAATTAAAGTGGAAGTGCAGAGAGGTATAGCAAATTCATTCACATTTAGGGTAGATGCCTAACTTACTTAAGCTCACTCATCCTCATTTATCCAGGCCTAAAGTGTGTTTGGTTTATTACTTTTAATCACAATGCCTCCAAATGTGAGCATGTGTCAAGACTATAAATTTATGTCAAGACGATACATTAAAGATTCCCCAACCAGCTTAGCTATGGATTATGTTTTTAAAAATTGTATGTGTAATATCTTTAATAGTATATTGTGATATTCTTCCCTTTCCGCACTTTTGACTCATTAGAGAATTTTGTATAAATGTAAGAAAAGGTATCGTGTTGTGGCCTTCAGGCTACTGGAAAATACCTTGTTGGTGATTGTGTCAATCAGAGTTTGAGGCCCCAGCTGCATTTAGGTGTTAATGCATTTGATTGAAAGTGGAGCCTCAAAAAGTGTGAATGAAATTGGTCACAGATACCAGTTTCTCAAATCCAAATTTATTTGAAATTTTATCTAACCATGAAGTACAGGTGCCTATTGTAGGACTGGAATCAAAAGTATCTATCATCTAGAGACAATAAATCTTTTATAGAAAGAAAAGCCAAAGAGGTTAATTTAAGACGGAAAGACAATTTTAGAGAGATATGAGTTTATTATTGATGTAGCTGGTAAGCACTTATAATGAGCTAGAACTAACATTTGTATAGCTAAGTTTCCCAATTCTTAAGGACATCCCTCCTATTTATTTTCATTAGCGGCACAGTAGAGACAATGTGAACTCTAGGTTTCACTTATATCTTCCGTAACGAAGAAAGTTTCCCAAGGATTTCCATTCAGTTAAACCTGTGCACATTTCTCCAGAATCTTAGAAAGGATCAGACCTGGTTAATACTTGAATAACAGTGTACCAGAGAATATCACAGTTTGTCAAAAAGACAATGACAAATGACTTCCATGCTGCTGCTAAAATAATTACATGGGTATGAAACTGGAGTCATCAGATGCCAAGCTTGGGTTGAAAGAGACAGTACTTCTTACAACTTCTCCCAAGTGCAGGCAAATGTAGAACAGCAAATGCAAGACAAATGAGAATGCTAATCATTTTTCAAGAACGTATTTTAAAACATCACTTCAAATGTGCAGCATGTGATGATATCACGGGAAAAGCACATATATTTTTGAACACTGCAATATTGCTCTTTGTGTAAATTCTCCTTAATTTATATGAAATCAGTAGTCTGGGAAATATAGAGTTCTTGATGAAGACAAATGTGGGGATTATGGGCCTTCTGATAGCTGGCAAACCACATCAGGAAGGGTCACATCAACACATGCATCCATTCTAGATAAACTGCAGCCCAGAGAAACGGCACGTAGATAACTTTAAGGAAATGAGTCTAAGGAAGTCAACTGAATGCAACACGAGCTAAGCATGAAGGTATCACGAACACACCCAAACATATGTTAACCAATCGCTTATGTACAAGTAATATCAGCTGAGTTTTTGGTACCCTATCCGTGACTGCGATGAGCAAGCGGTGCTAAATAGAAAGGGAGCTTGGACATCTGTTTGGTGTGCCTTCCCACAACTGAAACTCCTTGTGTAATCTGCCTGATCATTTGAATGCAACAATAAACTCCTTTGTTTCCCTTCCAATCCATAAAACATAGCAGAACTATGTGATTTCTCTATTCAAGTACTACAACAATCTTTGGAGAGCTTACATTGACAGCTATGCATTTTACTTTGCACATTTGAGTATTAATTGAATAGATATTGCTAAAGAGGAAGCATCTTGCTAAAGAGGAAGCATCAGGAGGGAGGCATGTTGGATGCAGAAAGGTAGAATGGTTTGGAGTCTTAATTGGCACAGGGGAACTGGAGCTTGAATTAAACCTTTATGCCATGATATAGATATGGTGCTCAATAATATAGGCATGAAGTGCAAGATTCATCCAGAAATGAAATGCATGGTCAGCCAGAGTAATAAGAATCATTGCAGGTTAGGAGCATATTTAAAGCAGAGCTCCAACTGAGAAAAGTTTCTAACCATTAATTGCTTATCACTTTAGCTGATTAATCTGTAATCATCATTTTGAACACAGAACAGTAATTTGCAGATATGAATACACAAACATGTCCTGAAGAAGGATGCAAAAACAGCCAGATATATATTTATGGAGGTGGTATTCAAGTTGTATTTATTAATTTGCAATCAAAACATAAAGGCAGAAAGAAGTCTAAATTACAAATATTTCCAACGATCATATGATTCAAATATATACATTTGAATTTGCAGCCTGATTTGTATGCATCCCGTTAAAGAATTCATAAGGCTGTGTAGGTTCTGAATATGTTACTAGATAATATATTAGGAAATATACAAACAAGACTAATACAAGAAATAAAGTGAAGATTCGTCTAACCTGGGTAGACTTAGATTCTGGTCTACAACTTGCAATAATCAAATAATGGCTTTGATTCAAATTGAAATATTTTATATCACTGGTGGCTGGCACCAATATAGACTGTACCTGAAAGAAAGAAAAGGAAATACAGTCACGTGTATCTAATACAACCTTCAAAATGTATCTCACTTGTTTTACTATAGCAATGCGGGTTAAGGCAAAATTATGTAAATAAAATGAACATCTTAACATCAAGCACTGTAACTTTCAAATTCGTCTCTGAGGTTTCTAGTATTTTTATTTTTTATTTATTTAAAATTAAATTTATATACCGCCCCATTCCAAGGACTCGGGGCGGTTCACAACTTA